>OMLI01099060.1:0-22407 GCA_900302605.1 Rondeletia loricata
GGTCAAGTATCACAAGGAGCGCAGACAAGTCCATCATGCTTAACTAAAGTTACAGGGACTGGAATCAGATTTGTTTTGACCCCACTATCCCCCACACCCACACACACACACACACACACACACACACACACACACACACACACACACACACGGGGCACGCACGAGCCAGGAGCCTGACTGCAGTTCCCCTAACGGCCACCGGTGTCAGTAAGAGTAACAATTTACATATAGGGCCTTTAAATGAAGAATTAATTAAAATAAATGTTTTAAAACATTATTGAACCATTGAAAGAATAAATTAAATGTGCAAAGAAAATCAAATGTCATGTCAGGTTTTCCAGACTGTTTTTCTGTAGCTGTGATAGAGGGGAACCTCCATCATATCGGCAGTGGAAGACATAGTCGGCCGATATCTGATATTTAATAAAAGGCCAATATCTACTCAATACATCGGTCTAACCCTAAACGCCATAACTATACTGTTTATCAATATTCATCATCACTTTTCTTATGCAACTGAATAAGCAGGGCCGGAGGTTTGATCCTCAAAGAGAAAATACTCACCAAATCATTTATAGCCAAGACAGACAAGGCCACGCCTTTTTCATTACTTGAGACAGATAGAGAGACTTTTCTTTGACAGGGCTTGACGCCAGCAGCCACAGTCTCTCTTACGAAATATTAATGTGATGCTGCGATCTTTGGATAGAAAACCATAGAGCTGTTAGTGTAGACCAACAGAGACTTGTTAAAGTGACACCAGTTGGGTTTCACACTGGGGTTGGAATTGGTTTTGCAACACTTGGCTCAAAGCTGTAATGTGCAACCAGCCAACTCAAGTCAAGTCAAGTCAAGTAGAAGTCAAGTAGAACTTTATTTGTCCCCAGAGGGGTGATTAGTTGTGCAGCAGTAAAAAGAAACATGAATAACACCAAACACGTACAAACAACACAGAACAAGTAAAAATAAAAATTTTAAAGGGTAAAAACATGGTGTTACTTTCTTCTATTGGAGTTGGAGTTAAGCAGTGCAATGGCTGTAAGATTGCATGTAAGATTACAGTTTGCATGACTTTCTAGAAATGTATTGGATTACTGTTTGCGTGACTTTATTCTATACATTTATCGGCTGTATGTGTGGCTAGTATTATAATCTGCATGGGTAATTCAAAGCAGAGACATAAAAAAAAGGTATATGGTCGGGTTGTAAACCCTAAGCTATTACACCATGAAATGGCACATTGATGCAGAACCTAAACTCACTGTCCAAAATATTAAAGGGGCAATAAGTAAGATTTTTATAGCACAAAATGACCATAATATACAGTATCAGCGGGGGTTGATAGGGTTGTTGATCAATATGACTCAACGATTACTTGACCAGCTGCTGAGATTTCTGGCTTTCAAAACTCACTTTCCGAGGTCCACCCATTGGCATTTAAAAACACGAGGTTGGTCTTAATATTTTGTACATAGACTGTATATACGTCTAGTATCATCTGTAACAATGACACTAAAACATAGGTTAGTGATGGTGAGGGTTTGAGGATCAGCTAGCTGCTTTAAACAATAATGTTCTTGCCATGTGACCCAGGTCATTATTGTAAATGAGAACTGGTTCTCAATTAACTTACCTGGTTAAATAAAGGCTAAATAAAACTAGAGCAGAGATTAGAGATGAAAGTGAAAAGTGAATAGAGTTTTCATAATGTGATCAGTCCAGCCTGGATTTGGGAACGTGAAAGAGCGTGTCTCACCGCTCAAAACAGGAGACCCAAGCCTCTGATCTCTGATGCTTTCAAGAGACAAAGCCCACCATGGCTGATGCATTGAAAATAAACCGGAGTCTGACTTTGTGGATACTACAGCACTTCCCTGGATGATTTTCAGGTTCAGAACTGCTCCAGTACTGCGAAACATAAAGCTCTGTTTAATGTGAGAGCTCAGACAGTCAGTGAGTCCATGCTGTCACTTTCTTCATATTCTCATATTCCTCTCGTTTGTTATATATTGTGTATGTATTGATAGTTCTACTGCTACTACAATTTTGCACACCGCTTTTTTAAATACTTTTCATTCATACGATTCTATGTAACATCATCTAGTGTTGAAATTGTCAACTCTTACTTATATTCTACTTTTCTTACTGTATCCTGTTACTGTTTGCTGCTGCAACGACCCGATTTCCCCAAGAGGATCATTGAAGTTTCATCTAATGTTATCGTATGGAACTCGTTTAAATAGCATGAACTGTGTTTTAAAGTAATAATCTGTGATTCAACCTATAGCCAGTTCATGAAAGCTTTTACATTTGCTGTTCTAAACACCCGGTGTCTGGTAGGTCTTTCCCGGGAAAAATCCTCTGGTGAACAGGAAGTGATGCGTTTTACGTTTGTGGTTTGTTTGTAATAAACAGAAGAAGAACTGGGTAGTTATCATGAGCAGTGATAGCCACCATGGCTGAACAGACAAAGAAAAGAGCGACACCTACAGAAACTCAAACTGCATCAACAGAGAATCCAAGGAGAAAGACGTCACAGTACTGGACACACTGTTTGATTGACAGGTGATCTCTGGGAAGTGCAGTGCAGAAACACCACAGCAATGAGCGCTTAGCAACAAAGATGGAGACAAAGTAAAAGGTTTAGAGCCTTTTGATCTTGACAAATTTGTTACAGTTCTATAGCTATCTGCCTTGGTCAAATCCAGCAGTGCAGTTGCAGCCCCTTCCAACTTCCCTCCCAGCCTCATCTGGAAAGCTTTATATTTTATGAGCTTCCCCCTCATCTTGTGTACAGTACCAGAGCCAAGGCCAGGTAACCTCTGCTGATGCAACAGGGACGTGTGGGCTGTGAGCTTCTATTAGACAGAACAAAACTCTATTCTATAGCCTCATAAAGTCTGAATTCCCTTGGGGGGGGGGCTTTTGTGTCTCCTTTGTCTCAGTGTTCATGGGGCTTCAATCACTTTTGGAGAGGCCAGTGATGAATGGGAACATGTCTGTGGTAGGGAAAATACCTGTCAATGACCAAAGACAGGCTGTGAAATATGCTCTGTATGATGGCCTCACTGCTATGGGTTTATACAGCCATCAGTTCCTCCTGCTGGCAGGGAAGGAGTTAGGTTTCCATTGAGATGAATGGGGAGTGAGGCTTTAAATATCTGGAGGTGGAACTCTTTTTAGCCGGGCATCTCTCTATACCTATGATTTGCTCGAGTCTGTCCGTCTGTCTGTCCATCCGTCCGTCGAGTCATTGTTGCAAATCACATGACTGAGCTCCAGTAGGCCTACTCTGGTATAGTCCTGACATGCCGTTCATCAGTGATCCAGTGGGTGGCGGTATGCACATTCCCCTCCAAGCTACATAGGTGCCCGGCTGTTCCTTGGCTTTGCACATGGTCTTGTTTATATTATATAGCACTATCAAAAAACAGTTACAAATCACTGTATAAGCAAAAAAAACAAAAAAACAGATCAAATTGACAGCAAATCCAATGAAAGCAAGGTAAGAAATGTAAAAGCAAAGCAAGAAACGTAAAAGTAAACCATAAAAGGGAGGTCAAAAATAATTATCAAAAAATCATTACAGGCAAGTCTATAAAAGTGAGTTTTAAGAAGTGATTTAAAAGATGATGCAGATTTAGCAGCCTGAGCTCCAAAGACTAGGAGCCCTGATGACAAAGAACCGATTGCCTCTAGTATATAATACAATATAATATAAACAAACACACACGCACCATTTTTTTCCTTGTCTGTTTATACTTCAATTACACTGAACAATTTGACTCTGTTATCAATGTATGTGAAAGCCTAGATGTCCTAAGCTGGTTTATTGTTGGTTTATTGGATTTATAGTGTAAGATGGTGGCCTTTGACATATGCAGGCCCATTTCAACAGGCTAAAACATATTTATTATCACCACCTTAGTTCCCTCTAGTGTGTTTTCTTTACTTTCAGATATTTATTGAGAGATTAAATGTATAACTTACATTGGAGCTAAGGACAGAAAACTCATGAAACATTCAAATACAATAAACATTGGGTCACTGGATATTATAACTACATTAAAAAGGGTAAAATGTTAATGCATGCACAGAGAAAATATAATATGGGAATGATGAAAAGATTAGCAATATTTAGAAATTCTGCGGCTTGTTGTCAAAGTGATTTAAATAAAGTGCATTTTTGTTATCAATTCTTTCTTTCCCTTTAAAAAAAACAACATTGGAGTGCCCTCTAGCGCCAAAGTACTGAAAGCGCCGCATGTGCACGTCATCAACTATGCGCCGAACCCCAACGCATGCGCAAGAAATTCGACGCTGACAGATTCAAACTGGTCGGCGGGTAGTTGAAGATTAGACGGGAAAACAACAACAAAGATTCATTGTTAAGAATAAAGTAACAAATATCAGGAAAATGACCAGCACGTTGAAAGGTATCACTCTCAAGGGAAGCGCGGAGTTGGTGGCGGAGTTTTTCTGTAAGTATATATTTTGAATGTATGTGTTTTTCAGCGGTGTGTCGAAATGAAGGCGTGCGCGTGCGTTGCTAATCTCCGGGCCTGTCTTGTGTGGAGAGAGCGTGACGCCGAGCTACGTTCAAAATGTGCCAATTTAAAGTTTCATTGCACACACATGTATTGTAAGTTGCTATTGTTTTGAGTCCCAAAACCAAATGAACAAACGCGATAAGAAGTTTCAAACAGAACAGAACAACCATTTGCACATTGTCACTTTTGTGTTTCCTCCACCTGGAGTTTTTGGTAGCTAGTAATGCCTTCCAAGTCTGCACGTCCTGCACATATGTTAGCTATTGAATCTATTTGAGGTGAATAATTTTATATATACACACACACACACACACACACACACACGTGTACACGCCTAGACACTATCTGTACATCTGTATGGCCTTCTGTAGACCTGGTAATGTGAATATGAAGCACATTTTGTACATCCTGTACAGTGTATATTCTGTAAAATCACATCATTTTTCATATTCTTTTAATTTGTTATATATTGGATTTTTTATTTCTTTCTATTTTTTCACTTACCCCATTATGTTTTTGACATATTTTTCTCATTGTGTATATTTTTCATTGTTTTTCTTTGTCTCAGCATGTTCTACTGGTTATTTTGCACACCCTCATACATGCTGTAATTCATTTTTTCATACTTCTCATTCATACATTTCCAGTTCATGTGTTCTAGTGCTGAAATGATCAGTTGCGTTATTCTTATTGATATTCTATTTCTCGTTGCTGTATCCTATGTAACTATTTGCTGCTACAACGACCCAGTTTCCCCACAGGGATCATTAAACTTTCATCTTCTCTTGATTTGCCGTTTCCACCACAGCATTTGGCATCAACAGCATCCTTTACCAGCGAGGCATCTATCCCCCGGAGACATTCACCAGAGTCACCCAGTATGACATGAGCCTTCAACTCACCACTGATGTCAAGCTGAAGAACTACCTGACTAATGTGGTGTCTCAACTCAAAGGTAAGACCTTTTAGCCTCAACGGTCTGCTCCTTCCTGTGTTGAAACTCTTATATCTGGGCTTCCCAAAGTTCTTTCACACAAAGGCCCCCTGATAGAGACACTGTGGATCTCAGACCCCCATACGGTGAAGGTTTTGTCTCAGGGACCCCCATCTGAGAGGGGTTTTGTCTGTCCACACTGTAGGTGTGGAGAAAGTGGAACCTATAAGAAAATAGCCATTCTTAGGCATTCTCTCATTGTGCTAATTTCTATTTAATAAAGTAACAGTGAAACTTACTGAACTAAGCCTCATTTTGTCGAGGACCCCCTGAACTTTCCTCAAGGACCCCTAGGGGGGCCCTGGACCACAGTTTGGGCACCCCTTCCCTATATAATGTAGGTGTTGCACACAGGTCAGTTTTCCTCTGTGGATTAGCCTTGTTAGCATTGCCATGAACTCACTTGTGTTGTGTTCCCCAAAACGTGCCGGTTTTCCCCACAAGGTGAACAGAGGGGTCAAATTTCACAGACTGCCACACTAGCTGTGAGACATTTCACACTTCAGTCAATGTGGTTGGTCACCTAATGTACATGCTCTTGGACACTCCAAACAAAATCGTTTCACTCAAAATTTACGTGGAGAATAAGTATATTTACTGAAGTACATTACCAAAGTGCAGTTTGGAGGTATCTGAACAATACTTGTACTTAAATTAGACTGTTACTCCACAACATTTCAAATCAAATGTCATACCTTTTACTCCACTACTCATACCTGAACCCTGCAGTTGCTAATTACTTCAGAGGAAAATATTTTGCATACAAAATTTATTAAGCTCAAGAAAATTATGCATTTTCAAAGTGTGAGCCAGCAAACTGTAAGAGGAAACGATTAGAGCCATACCGCTAACCCCTTCATTGTAATCTGCAAAGGTTGATCCAATGAGCATTTAATGGTCCCTGAAATACAAAAAAGTGTATAGAATGTATACTAAGTTTGATCATTAAGTAAATTCAATAGCAAATATTTTAATACTTTCACTCAATTACAGTTTTTGAATGAAGGACTTTCACTTTGAGCAGAGTGCAGTTCAATACTATCAAGGTATTTCTTCTTTTACTGAAGCAAAGGAGTTGTGTGTACTTCTTCCACTACTGATAACGGGCTACTGCTTTTCCTCTGAAATGTTAGCCTGAACGGATGTCACTGCAATTAATTTTCATTTACTTGCATCATGAGTCTGAACGCGACCAATGTCAAACTTTTGAGGAAAACGTTACCATACAGCGCCACAAGAAGTAGTTGGTCAAAAATGGGTTTTAAACTCAAAAATCTACTTTGAAAGGTAAATTTGTCAAAATGTACAAGCCCATAACGCTGTACCATACAAGGCTGTTTGTTGGGTTTGTTTGGTGTCACTTCTATTTAGCAATTTGGTCTGCAGTGCTAGAGGCACCACAGGGCCGAGGAGAACGGTGCTGTCGAATGGTGGAATTCAGCATGGAGTGGTCCGTTTCTGAGACATACTAAAGTTGATTTCAACAATTAATTCAAACATTTGAGTGACTGTTTGGTATATTTGGTATATACTGAAGGAGGAAGGCATCTTATTGGATTCTATTTTTGTCCAACAGCTGCGGTCAAGATTTCTTCCATGTTCAGACTCAAGATGCAAGTCAGTGAAACTGAATTGCAGTGGCAGCTTCTGTAATGCATTTCCTCACTGTGTTTCAGAGTGGCTGTTTGAGTGCACGGTGCAGAAGCTGGTGTTGGTGATCACATGTCTGGAAACCAACGAGGTGCTGGAGAGATGGCAGTTCGACATCGAGTGTGACAAGTCAGCCAAGGAGAGCGGGTAGGCTCTGCAGGCCCTGGAAAAGTCTGGAAATTCCTTGAAATGGTTCAAGACTAGTTACAGTCTTGAGTTTAGATCATATAACTTGAGTCTAATGTCTTCAGTGCACTGGCGCACTGTTTTTCTGGTCAGAAATCAGCCCAGCCATGCAGACCTACAGTATATTCTGATAGGTCCACATTTGTTTCCATTTTCACCTTAATTTCAGCTGCCTAATTGGTCTTATATATTATTCCAACTGGCATTAAAAAGGTCTATCCTGTTTTTTGTAAAAATTTTATGTCTGTCTGTCTGTGTGTAGTCACATTCTTGTGAACACAACAACTCAAGAGCAATACATGATAGAAACGTCATACTTAAGGCTAATTTATACCTCTGCGTCGAAGTGTCACTGTAGCTACGCCGTAGGTCTTTGCGGTGCTGGCGTAGCCCGCAGAGGCTGCCGCCGTAACTTGCGTGCACCTCCCCAAAAATGTCGCTAATGCTAAGCGGTCATTGCTGTAAACTTTGTAGGCAGAATTTGCAGACACCCTACTGTAGCAGCACACTATATCCGTGACATTATTAGGTGATTGTAGTGGTGCACTTATATTGGGTATTAGTATTCATACTTGGTATTGCTTAAGATCATAGATGCCAAGAGCAGAGTGCTAATACATTGGTGCCAGAACTGCATGTTGAGCCTTCTGGATGTGTCATGGGACTATTGCAACATCCTTGATGGGAGGTTTACCCTTGATAACACCAGTTACATAACCGCTCTCACTTACCCTTCTCTTCTGACATCAAAGACAGGTTTCTGTGTTGACGCTCACTGTAGTTCAGTAGCACAAGGGGTAGTTATATCAGGTACTGTGTTTTGGTACAGTGGCTGTAAAAAGTACTCACCCCCCTTGACTTAGGCTATTGCACATTTTATTGTGCTACAAAATTAGTGGAAAATACTGTACATTTATTTGGGATTTTGCATCTAACATCTGTGAAGTGCACTTTTCTATCAACAGCGTTCCCACACGTTATGGGATTTCTGGAATACCATGGAATTTAGAGAGGTGTATTCCAGACAGGGAAAGTCAGGGAAATGGAATAATTCAGGGAATATACCATAATGTACATTACAACTTGTTTCACACATTAGTTGCATTAGATAGTGATTTTCTGCTTTTGGTTTTCTCCACAGCAAGTCCAACTGTAGTGGAAACCAGACTGTTCACCCCTTTAGAGCATTTCTGATCTGAAAACCATTAACAAACCAGGAAGAAATAAAAGGTTTAAGTTACGGAAGTCCTCCAACTTAGTTATGAAAAGTAATGGAATTTCACATCAGGGTCACAGTGGGAACCCTGTATTGAAAGTGAAGTGGAAATTTAAAAAAAATAAAAGTGAAAAGTATACAATTCCCAAAACAGAAATATCTAGTACGCAAAAGTATTCAATCCCTTTACTTGTACCGGTACTACACTCCCTTTAGGTTGAGGGAAAGTGGCACACCAAAAGTAAATTATAACACCCCATCACAATAACTCCTGGAATGCATTGAGCATCACAAACTGATGATATATAATTGTGTAGTATCACTGTACCCCTAACTGTATCCTGTAATAGACATTTGGACAACTCTTCACTCATCTCAGTGCGTGTTTAGTCATTTCGATAACTTCTATTAACTGTTTTTGTCTCTGTTTTTCCCAGTGCTCCCAGAGAGAAGTCCATTAAGACCATTCAGGATGAGATCCGCTCTGTCATCAGACAGGTCACAGCCACTGTTACCTTCCTACCACTGCTGGAGACCGCATGTGAGTACCCCGACTTCTAAAGAGGATACCAACTCTGACAGTTTAAGTTTTAGTATTTTTCCCCCACTAGACTCTTTCACAGTGTGGGGAATTAATTTCTGTATTGACACTTTAATGACCCAAAAGGGGTGGTAGGATGGCCTGGTGGTTAACGACACTGTCTTTCTTCAACCAGACGACATGAATATGTGATGTTCAAGCCCCATGTTGGCTGCTCTGTAGGTAATCTCATGTAGCCACACCTCACGATGGAGGTCTGGAGAAATTTTAACCCAATAGTTTGATAGAAAAGGGCCGTGACGCTGTGGGCAGTCGTCATTCAAACCAGTCAAATTTCACAAGGGTGGAGCTATGGGTGGAGCCTGGCACTGGTGCTCACTTGTTTACTGTCGTAGGAACAACAAGCAAGTTGATAGTTATTATAAACAATAGACAACAAATGGCTCAATTGACGGTAAATACAACATCAAAACACGTAGATTTTTGTCGTGTTTGCAGCAAAGCGTATGCTGCAGACAAAAAACCAAGCATAACCTTTTGCAAGGTAAAATGTCTAATGTAGACCAGACCAGAGCATGATGGGTTTCCAAGAGCGGTGTGTACCAAATGTCGCAGTCTTTTAATGAAATGTAATCAAAGTGCCACCAGTGGGATGGGGAGGATTAGAGCCTTTATTCGTGAAAACTCAAATACAAGCTAGCGTTGTAGCTAAGCTAACGGTGGAAACTTGTTCTCCCCGGGCAGAAAAACAAACCAGAGGTGCCGTTTCCGGGGGCCTGTGCGAGAATCCTATTTCAAACTCTGAGCCAATCAATATGTTGCCTTTGGCTCAACAAGGTCTCGTTATCCCACGTTTTCTGACGAGAATTTCTCCCTTTGACCCCCTCCCCTCCAGGTGCCTTTGACCTCCTGGTCTACACCGACAAAGACCTGGTGGTTCCCGACAAATGGGAGGAGTCCGGGCCGCAGACCATCGACCAGTCGGAGGAGGTGCGTTTGCGCTCCTTCACCACCTCCATCCACAAGGTGAACAGCATGGTGGCGTACAGGAGGGCCGACTCAGTTTAAACCTCCGGACCGCCGCCTGCCTTCGACCCCGTGAGCTGTATATAGTGCCAACCACTTCCCCTTATCGAAAACAATATATTTTACACTGCCCTGGCACTACCTTGCTATTTGTTTCTGTCTACTATCCTGTATGTTGAAGATCTGTTTTCTCCTCCTTTCACTCTGAACATCACTGTGTCTTATCTCTCTTTTGAGAAGGGTATTCTTGACACATGCAGGCACCCTGGTCTGTCTACACTGATGTAAATATTTCTTGTAAGAGGTGACTTGTTTTCCACTCAGAACAATCGTCTGTATTTTCTTTTGCCTTGTTTTCTCTTGAGCTCAAGTTGCCAGCCTCTGTTTTAGAAGCTAGTGGTTTATATGTTGAATTTTTATGAAATGCCAGAAAAATAATAAATGTCCTTTCATTACATCACCCTCGATTCCTTTTGGGGTTTTACTGCTTTTGACCAGAAGGTGGCAATGTAACCTAAGAAACTGTATTTTGAGTCAGGAGGTGGTTTCAGGTGAGTTTGTATGGCTTTGTAGTGTACATAGTCTGTTAAATTATAGAACAATGCACAGAACACATAGAAAAGAAGCATTATTGTTTAATGGGACATACCATTTACTGGACTCAGTGTTCAATAGTGTCGACAGTTGCGGACGTGGACACTATTCCCTTCATACTGTGCCATATCAGCATATTACATTACTTCAGCCTGCAGTAGACGCCAACAGGTCTCATCTCAAATAAAAAGTCTTGTCACTGGTGTAAGCCCTCTCATTTACATGAAACAAAACACATACAGGTCTAAATATGTAATCTGTTCTAACCAACCAGAGACCAAAGCAGTGAGGAAACGATACACCTATTTTTTTCCTTTTAAAGCAGCACACAGTTCAGGCAACAGGCACACGTATTACAGTCCTGGAGACTTCTTCAAAGTACAAAACACGACCACAGTTACAGCTGAGCTCTCTGAGCACGTACGTCTACAAATAGAAAGGTGCTTTAGTTAGGACAGGGCTGTGAGTTGCTGTTAATACACCGCACCTAGCTGGCAACTGTTGGAGATTGTGATTATGTAGTGGACGGTGCAAGGTGACAACAAATCTGGATGGTGACAATTGGATATTGAAGTGGGAGTCAATTAAATGAAATCGAAAACATATTCAGTCCATCTCATGCACTAACTGAAAACTGTTAATCAAATGGAAATCATCCATAGGTTCATTTCAGAGCAGGAGAAATGGACAGACCTTTAAAACTACAGAGTACAGGAGGTTTGTATAGTGGACAGTTACAGGCAACAACAAATCTGGATGTTGGACACACAATTATGGATGTATGAAGCACTCGGGTATGGAAGTGGAAATCTGACCAACCAGAGACCATCAGTGTCTTTAAAATATTAATCGCAAAATATTTGATTATACATATTTAGTCCATCTGATGCACTAATTGGAAATCAAATGGAGAGCATCCATTTGATATTGGTATGGATTTCAGAGCAGAAGGATAAATCCTACTATGCTTTCAAACATGTAGTGAATAGTGTGCATGCTCTTTAAAGGTCTACCGAGTTTTTTGGAAACTGACAGCACGTTGCCGTCTAGCCCTGATCATTTTTTGTTCTGTGTCATATGAAGAGAACGTAATGCCAAACGATTAATAAAACATCTGGCAGTTTAATGTTTGCTTTTCGGTAAACAGCCACCTTTAGGGTCCTAAAGATTCGTAAAAGGGTCTTAAATCTTGTTCTACGAGATGTGTACGTTTGCCGATGAGCAAGGCAGTATTAAATTGACACATTTTTAAATTTTGTGAGAGAACTGAGCATGCCAGTTGACACCCTTGTTGCCAGATGAAACGGTAATGAGTGGGCGGTTTTCAGAAACAATGTGCCGGGTTCAATCATACTTGTACCTTCATGTTCTGGTGTTGAAGTTTAGTTAATAGCTTTCACCTGGCAAAGTAGGTTTAGAGCAAAACACCGGATTTTTGAAACTGCAACACAGTCTGGCCAGGCTTTTCAACTCTATTTCAAGACTTCAAAACAAGCAAACATAGCTGCAATGTTAAATTCATTTTAAAAAATGGGAGGTGAAAAAACAGCTGCCGGCAGGGATAATTCGTTGTCGGGTGCAGAGAGGGGTGGACAGACATAATAGCTGTTTTTTTGGTTGGTCCTATTTCATCACAACAAGGCAATGGAAAATTCTAGTCCCAATTCCCTTTGAAAACACAGGCCTAGTCTTTGGCTCCTTTACATTTTTCAAAAATAAAAAATAGATCAAATTTTTAAATAACAAAAGTTAATACATTTCTCAATGTTGTCTTCATCTGAAAGTTTTTTTTTTTCTTTGAATTTAGATCCTTCAAAAAGCAGATACAGGAATCGTTTCGGTATGAAAACTACATTTACCATATAAAGATGTGTGTTCTCGACAAGAAAATGACCTTACGGTATAGAAACTCTAATAAATACATAAAACATAAATATGCAATAGTTAAGACAATGAGTGAAAAAAAAAAATGTTACAAAAGACTCTCAAACCCTCATAGTGCGAGTGTGTGGTGTGAATGATACCAAGTCATATCTAACAAGCTTATCAGATTATTGTGATATTATGTAAAGTATATAGTAAGTACAATGTTAATCTGTATCCTACTGGTATGGCGTGGATCCCTAGGGTGCTAGGGTGGCCCATAGGGAGCCACTCGCACACAAGCGTCCTTACTATTCAGTGTTCGATTACCTTCCCTCAAAGTTCACTATCTGCGTAGGTGAGATTTCAAGATGAAAGTCAATTCTGTGCAAAAAGAAAAAAATGTCTATGGTAATAAATATAGCTTAGGGTTTGTTGACATCGTCTGGTGAGTGACAGCTATGAAAGAATGGTGCCACGGCAACGCAGGCTCACAAAATTTCATGAAATGAGCACGAACTCAGAAAAGCAGAATACTATTGTTATTGTTGTGGACGTTCCTCCACCATGAAAGGATTATGTGACGTGTTGGACGCCATTTTCATGTTTAGGCAAGTAAACCAAGTTTGGTGAAGGTTAGGCAACTAAAACATGTTAAAGGCCCCGTATTTTACTTTTATTTTATTTATTTTTTGCAATTTAACACAGTTTGTGAAGTATAGCAAAAAATCTGACCAAAATCCAGCTTTTTTTGTGTGTCTCCATTCTTCTTCTACTTGTTTTTTGGCGACTTGCTACCATACCAGAGCATTACCGCCACCAACTGTTACAAAGTAATAGTGTCCTTAAATTCTACTTATAAGTCGTGTTTGTTGTAAAAATTAGAAAATACTAGTGTATATATGGTATTCCCAGAATTGTGTGAAAAAGTCTATGTTCTTAATTCCTTTTCAGTGTCTCCATTGGAAACTACAGACTGTTTTCTGTGGCCGTTGATTCTATGCCAATGAACCACTGCTCTGATTGGCCGCCTCATTGTTGGGCTTTCGGCTCGTAACGAGAAAAGCTAGAAAATGAGACTGGGTGAGTGGGAGCGGTTAATCCCCCTGTCAGCCCTGAGTGATGTCACTAAGGGCTCCGAATCAAAACGGCTTGTAGAATCACACTGATTTTTAAATAAGGAAACTACAGTTTGGTACAATATGGGACCTTTAAGGCTAGGGTTAAGGTTTTGGTAATGGTTAAATAAGAAAAACCGCTGAAAATGAAAACTTGTTGACCTCCACGCCCTTACTTTCCACCACACAATGTCAATGTCAAACTACTTCCTGTTTCTAGTCGTGTCTCCTCCATGTAATCCTTTCCTGGTGGGGAAACCGTACTTCACTCACTTTTCCTGCACAGATGTACTTTTGCCTTTTTAGACATCATGCTCATTTCAAGAAATTTCACGAGGACAGGCTGGACAGGGAAAAGATTGGAAGTGACGTCGGTCAAACACCAAGCCGGCGTCGGGGTTCACTCCATGCCGTTGACCAGGCCTTTCTCGCCCTGCTCGGCCAAACACTTCCAATGCTGCCGGTTCTTCTGACAGCCTTCCAACAACGGGGAGCAGTACTCCGACATACCGGCCAGGGTCTGCGAGAACGAGAACAATACAGAGAAAGCGGACTTGAGCGTCATATTTTCCACCAATGTCCTGCTTCACATTTATACAGTTCCACACAGTCACAACTGGCAGCTGCCCAGTATGACCAGTCTTCTGTTGGCCACTGGGAGCTGCCCAGTACGATCACAGAGAGGTGGTGAGAGTGAGGAAAATGAGGATCGTGGAGTAAAGTACCCATGATGTAGTAAAATGCAGGACACTTTTGGCTGATACTCTAATAGGATATTACGTTTTATTTGGCTTACATTATAGAGGGAGCTGCGATTTTTTTTCTTTTTGCAAATAATGTAATAAGATCCCAAAATTATCATTTTAATGGGAACCTGTCTTGATGGAAAACTTACAGAAAGCGACAGGCTGGCGTAACACTGAAATCTACACCTAAATTCTCACAGATTCCTGCCTGTTAAACTAATTTATAATAGCAGTACTTTTCAACCCCGTTTAAAACTAGAAAGGCCAGTGGATATTTGGGGGTGTAAGAGAAGGCCAACAAGCTGTCAATCGAACAGGGTAAATATAATTTGAACTATTATTCCCTTGTGTAGTTTTGAAAATCTAACCACAGTGGTTTGTACAGAAACCGTATTTCTCTCACTTTTCCTGCACGGAGAATGTACTTTCGCCTTTTTAGACATCATGCTCATTTCAAGAGAGCAAGCGGGGGGGAATAGTAGGATGAATGTCCACTATTGTCAGAGGCAAATTGTCGGCACGCTGCCTCTTCCTGCTATTCATCAGGCACAATGACGGTCAGTTAATACCGGCAGAGCAGAGGCAGCATGCAGGCGTCTCTACCCGCCGGATAAATTACTCGTCGTTCCATATCCTTTACCTCGTATAACTGCGTGCAGATAGCATCGATGAAGGACACCTGCATGCTGGGAATCTTATCTCTCTTCTCACGATTCATCAGGTCCTGAAGTACAAAAAGGGGCGGGGGACAAAACAGTAAATTGCTTGAGAAGAAGAAGAATAGTTTCTTTGTCATCATCGCATAGATGCGAAGCTGAGGTCTATGTACAGGGTAGGGTTGAACCAATATGCGTTTTTGGAGAAATTATAAACTGTAACCAAGCTCAAACTATAATCGTTGAATTCAAATATTACTTTCAGTTTAAGTCTTTTTTTATCAAAGCCAAATCATGAGAGCTGTATTAGGGGAGAGCTATCTGTGAATAAAAGCCACATCTACTAACATTACATTGATACGCAATAGGGTTCAACCAATATGGGCTTTTGAAGGCCAATACTATGGTGGCCGACGGGTGCAAACGCACTACAAGGGCCCAAAGCAATTGCATTAAAGCATCATTAAAGTTTGGTAGAGGTTTGGGTTGTGTAGTTACCTTGACATGATATAACTCCAAATATTGGCGAGATATCTTCAATAGTTGCTCCGTAGATTCAAACTTGATAATCCCAAATAGTGTTTTTCTTCTCTCCCCCATACACATGCATTGCACGGTGAAACAGGTCTCAAAGTCACACTTCTAGCACACAAACGAACGCGAACAAAGCTGATTCTGCCAATGTATAAAAGAACAAAACCCGATTCAGTGTTGTTTTTTTTTATAAAAAGGTCAACTTCAAAAGATTTTACTATTTGAATTAGGAAGATGATCCGGTAGTTTGCTTCCGGGACCGAATCACAGTGTTTGCGTGTGTAAGAAACGACCTGCTGATTGGTCCAAATGTCCACACCAACTCCTGAAGCAGGCTGAATAGGGGATGAAGAAAATAGTATCTTTACCAATCATTGTAAACAGACGGAAAAAACACGGAATCGGCTTTTGTTCTTTTATACATGCAATGCATGTGTATGGGGGAGAGAAAAAAAAGAAGTGGATTATCAAGTTTGAAGCTACGGAGCAACTATTGAAGATATCTCGCCAATATTTGGAGTTACATCATGTCAAGGTAACTACAGAACCCAAACCTCTACCAAACTTTAATGATGCGTTAAAAGAAACGCGATGCAACTTCAGAAACGATGCAAATTCAAAAACAGGTACGAAAATCCAAAGCAAATACTGCAAATTCTGAAACGCGCTGCAGAATGCCAAAGCAAACATTAACAGGAAATGCACTGCAAATTCAAAAACACATGCAAACCACAACAGAAACAGAAAAGCGCTATACAATGGAAACGCTCCAGGTCTAGGGGAGCGCTAAGTGGAATAGGTTGATTTTCTACACCAGACAGAGAGAGATGGAGAGAGAGACAGAGAGAGAGAGAGTTTAGTTTGGCAGCGGGAAGAATAACACTTCCTGTCACCTCCTTTGTCTCTTTTCTTATAAAGATCGATACCGCCACACAATCACACGGGAAGAGGCTGCACGTGGATGTTTCATGACTCAGACTGCACCAGGAGCCCTTAAACAAGCATAACAACATCTAGATGATAAGGCCCAATAGCTGAACCTGTCTCTCTCTCCCTCGCACTCTCTGTCTCTCTTGTGTCGAAAATCATCCTATTCCAATTAGCGCTCCCCTAGAGACCTGGAGCGTTTATGTTGTATAGCGCTTTTCTGTTGCATTTGTTTTAATGGTTTGCATGTGTTTTTGAATTTGCATCGTTTCTGAATTTGCAGCGCGTATCCTATTAATGTATTTGCTTTGGCATTCTGCAGCACGTTTCTGAATTTGCAGCACGTTTCCGTTGCTGTACTTGCTTTGGATTTTCGTATGTTTTAGAATTTGCATAGTTTCTGAAGTTGCAGCGCATTTCTCTTAATGCAATTGCTTTGGGCCCTTGTAGTGCGTTTGCACCCGTTGGCCACCGTACAATACAGATATATTGTTTTGGATTGAAGCTGCCGATAGCTTATATTTTGTGCTACTATTGAATATCTTTAATTTGACCATTTTCATGCCAAACAATTACAAGTATTCAGTGTTTGCCCCTGGAATTTTATTCTTGTCAGGGTGGGAAAGCCCCTGAAACAGAACTTAGACTATTATTAGACCATTTAAAAAAAATAAAAGGCCCATGTCGGCAAAACCAATATATCAGTCTAAACCTAGTACAGGGTGTCCTATCGGTCTGAAATCACAGGGATAACAGTAACACCATATAAAGGGGTTAAAATTGGGATTTGGAAGGTGGGGGGACTCTTGGCCGTGACCAGGGGAAGAGGGTGGAGGGGTTTATATACTACCACAAAAAGAGACCTATTTCTACTGAAATTTTTTCTTTTACAATTTTGTGTTGTTTTATGTGAGAGAAAGAGAGAGACACAGAGAGCGTGCTTTGATGTGCGAGAGTCTGTGAAGAAAGTGAAGAAGATGGACGATATAAAGTGAATCAGTAAAGTGTAAAAGTACAGGGAGCTGTTTGACCCTCAGCATTGTTTCAACAAAGACAACATTATAAAAGATAAGGCTTGGAATGCTGTTAGAGCAGAGTCCGCCTGCCTCACAGTCTTGACTGCACAATAATATTAATAATTAATATAAATATAATAATAATAATACTAATAATATATTTGATTTATAAGCACATTGAATCATTAAAATTTTTAAAAGGTATAAAGTACAAAAGTTACAGTAATACTAATAAAATCAAAATACAATGAAGAAGAAAATATAATGCAATACAATAGCCTAGCCTAGAGACCTTTCTTGGCAAAAAATTTAATTATTTTGAAAAGATCTTACCGTGGCGGGCCGCCATGGTAAGATAAAACACTGGCGCAGACCACAGAGTAAGATGGAGGGTCAAATCATGTTATATTTATTTATATGGGTCAGACTTTTTGTTTTTTCAACCAAGGGTGCAGAAATGCCAATGGACTGATACACAGCACTTACAATGGGCTCAATGTTCAGCTCCTGTCTCTCCTTATCTCCCTGTTCGAAGAACTCAGTGGCCACCAGCTCGGCGACCTGCCTCAGAGGAGAGAGAGGGATGGGCAGGGAATTAAGTCAACTTTATTAAGCACAAAACACTTTGCTAGAAAGGTTAAAAGCAAAAGATAACAGAACAAGAAATAGTCTGCACCAGTGATTCTCACCATGTGCCATCGAGGCTCAAGAGTCTGCAGGTTTTCATTCCAACCAAACACTACGGCAGCTGATGAGCTCCTCCTCTCTGGTTGAAGGTGTGTTGATCAGAACATTGAAATGAGCTTCTGTAGTGTTTGGTTGGAATGAAAACCTGCAGACTCTTAGGTCTCGATGGCTCTGGGTTATGAACCATTGAAAGACAGGTAAAACACATCAGTAACACTGAAAGACCATAGAATAAAAGTGGGTCTTTAATCGATTTTTTAAAACAGCAATGGATTTTGCTAACCTAACACTGTCAGTAAGGTTGTTCCACACTCTAGGGACCGCAATGGCAAAAGTGCCATCACCCTTTAGTTTTAGCCTAGAGAGCCCCTGACCAGAACACCTAAGGGACCGAGCAGTTGTTGTAAGGGCACAAACATTGAGAAATATACTGAGGTGCAAGACCATGCTGAGCTTTATAAAGCAACAACAAGATTAAAAAGTGGTTTCTTTAGCGGACAGGTAGCCACTGAAGGACACCAGGAGAGGAGTGAAAGGGCTTTACGGCTGATACCACAATACAGTGAGTTATAACAGACCAGTCTACAGGAAATAAAAGCATAACTAAAGTGATAATCTGTGACATTTTCATAGAAATGTCCATTTTGCTACTCTCTATTGCTGATTAATATAGCTAAATAGTGATTCAGCCTGTAGTCAGTTCATGAAAGCTTTTACATTTGCTGTTCTAAACACCCGGTGTCTGATAGGTCTTTCCTGGGGAAAATCCTCTGGTGCACAGGAAGTGATGTGTTTTACGTTTCCGGTTTGTTTGTAATAAACAGAAGAAGAACTGGGTAGTTAGCATGAGCAGTGATAGCCACCATGGCTGAACAGACAAAGAAAAGAGCGACATCTACAGAAACTCAAACTGCATCAACAGAAAATCCAAGGAGAAAGACGTCACATTGAATGACAAGTGATCTTTGGGAAGTGCAGTGCAGAAACACCACAAAATAAAAAATAAAGGGCGTACTATAGTGCTCCCTATGGGCCAATCAGTACCATTCTTTGTGTCCAAGTAGCGAGCGACCAGGACTATCTATGTGCCAAATTAGAAAAAAGTTACCAATGTATGGCCAAGTTATTGGACCAAATAGCGGAGACAAAAGAATAATAGGAATAGGAAGTAATAAACCGTTCTTCCCAATTGTTTGCTTGTTATATCTACCTGTCAGACCAAGGACAGAAGCAAACTAATAATGTAAAAGAATGAGAAAAAACACCACAGACTCAAGTTGGCACAGACTTCACTTTTCAAATGAGGCTTTCACAATGCAATGCTATTTGCATTGTCAACATCACATGCAAATCCTCTGTGTGATTTGGATATCACTCCGTCTCAGGTGAGTCTACCACATTTTAGATGAGCAAACCAAAATGCTGCTCTATTGTTGATCTTGTTAACCTTGGAAAATATCTACTTCCTGGCATATTTGTGGCAGTTTAGAATTTCAGCAGAGGCATTTTAATGAACATCCTCAGAGGCTGATGTTGGACAGAGGTTGGGATTGTCCTACCATGGAGAACAAAATGCAACAAAATGCCTTTCCTGCTGCCAGAGTCAACAGTATCAAACTCTTTAACACTGTGAAATGACTGGGGAAAGAATGAGATAGACAGACAGACAGACGCTATAGACGAAGACTATATAAAGGGCAACATTGAAATGAAATTAGAGAAGAAAAATAATGACATCGGATGAGTGTAAACGAAAGAAAACAATGGAAGGAAGGAAGATAAAAGCAGAGAAAGATGGATAGAAAGAAAGGAACAAAGAAAGAAAGAGCTAAAAAGAAGTGAAACATGTCGTCCAACACGAATGATGCAGGCAAACCTCGGGCCAATCAGTAACAAGATAACAAGATACTGGTGTCTCCATCAGGCCGATCAGTCATTTTTTAAAATGCCACAACACAGCGCCAAAATGCGTCATCCCTCCAAGTTTCATAACAATTATTCCAGTGATGGATATTACGTTTGAGTTAAAAATGTTGACCTTGAATTATAGTGACCCCATTAGGCCAATCAGTGTGATTTAAAAAAAGCTGCAACATAATGTAAAGATGCATCATCGCCGAGAACAAAAGCAAGCATCGAAGAGAGCAAGAAAGAAAGAACACAAGAGAGAGAAAGCAAGCAAGACTGAAAGCATGGAAGAAACTAAGAAAGCAAGAAACAAACAATATATAGAGGTAAGAAAGACAGCAAGAAAGGAGGAAAGAATAAAAGTAAGCAAGAAAAAATAAAAGCAAGAATGAAAGAAAGAATGCAAGAAAGAAAGAAAGAGACAAGAAAGAAACAAAGCAAAGAAGAAATAATGAAAGAAAGCAAGCAAGGAAGAATGCAAGGAAGAAATGAAGAAAAAGCAAGAAGGATTGAAAGCAAGTAAGAAAGAAGGAACACGGGAGAGAAAAAAGCAAGAAAGAAAAAGAAAAGCAGGTCTGCCAAAGGAGTGGTAGTCACACTAATTTAATGGTCTCCGTCTGTTTACAGAGTGGTAAATGAAATCTGACTGCAGCCTCGGGCCCCAATCAGCATCACTGTGTGTGTGTGTGTGTGTGTGTGTGTTCAAGCCATCTGCAGTTCATTGATTGAGGCTGTGTAATCAAGACTCAGTACTATGGAGCTGCAGGGGGGATTCAGCCAGAGAGAAAGCTTATTAGAGTTGACAAAAACTAAGGATTAAAACTAAACATGAAGCAAACCTTTTAGTCAACTGAAATAAATTAAAAAACGGAAACTAAACTCAAGCTATAATAACGGTCTCCAAATCAAACTGAAATGAAATAAAAATATTCAAATATTATTTTTGGTATTATTATTTCAGTCAAAGCCACTGGTAATTTACCAGTGGTGTATAAGAGAGTAAAAGCCACACCTACTGACATTGATACAAACTAGGGTTCGACCAATATGGGTTTTTGAAGGCCGATACTGATAGCAGTATTTTTCAATTGAAGCTGCTGATAGCCATCATTTTGTGCTGACATTCAACATCTGTATATTTGACCATTTTCATGTCCAAAAATGACAAGTATTCAGTTTCCCAAAGAATTGTATTCTTGTCAGGGTGGAAAAGCCTCTGAAACAGCATTTAGACCATCATGGGACACTAAAACTCTCCATTGAAACCAATAAAAATGATAATAAAACATAGGCATGCATACTTGTGTAGAATTTGATCAAAATGTCTCATTAGAATCAGTTCAGGTTAAGGGCTTCCCATATACAACCAGATTGACAATTCTAAATAAATATGTAATTAATCAAACTGCATCATATCCATCATATAAGAGACACTGACTGGAAGATATCCGATTTTTGATAGAAGGTCAATATCGGCCCCATATATTGGTCTAGTCCTAATAATACATACTATGAAACTCACAATAGGTAATTATCTAACTCTGCTGTACTTGCTGGCAACATTCTCCTTATCCATGACAGCCAAAAACACTAAAACTTAAAGGACTACACCGGCTTTTTGGGAGTTTGGCCCATTGGTCACCTTACCTAATATGTGACGAGAGGATTGGCACCAAAATCATCTGTGTGTCTCTGTGTGTCCAGTGCGCATGCTAACGCTTTAGCATTAGAGTTCTCAACAGGCCTGAAAATTCAAACCCGAACCGACCCGACCCAACTGAGTTGAAGCCCGAGCCCGGCTCGCCCGAGATCATCATATACAATACTGAGCCAGAGCCCGACCAAACCCGAAAAGAAAAAAAAACACGAGTCGGTTATTGCCAATAAAGGCTGCGCAATTTACGTAGGCGGCGGCTCAAATCACATAGCGCAACGGGGAGCGGGAGAGAGAGAGAGCACTAACAAAACCATACGGAGCAAGGAACAGGTTCTTCCAGGTTTCTCTTTGAATAAATAAGAAATGTTGCATCGTTGTAATAAACTAAATTCTACATCTACCGACGACTAAGAGTAGTAACGGGGACATTTTGGAGTTTAGACACAGTCCTGTCAGCATTTTGTGATGGATATACGCTTTGGACAGGTGCCGCTCACCGTTATGCACAGTAAGTTACAGCTGACATTATTGAGGGAAA
>OMLI01099065.1:0-11549 GCA_900302605.1 Rondeletia loricata
GACTCAGAGAAGAGGCAACTGAGTAGACTATTGTATCATCTGCAAATCGCACGCGACTTTAGCTATAAGCATGTCCTTCCCAATGTTATTTATAAAAATAGAAAATAAGACGGGGGCTAAAATTTAACCTTGGGGGACTCCCTTGGTGATCTCCATAAAGTTTGATTTGTGACCATCTGTAAATACACACTGGGTTCTACCTGCAAGGTAGTTTCTGAACCACTCTATAGCCTTTTCACCCATACCGACATCACTGAGTCTACCCAACAGCAACCCATGGTCGACAGAATCAAATGCCTTGGACAGATTAACAAACAGGGCAGCACAATGCTGCTTTCTGTCCAAGGCATTGATAATATCATTTGTTACCACTTTTTGCTTAAGATCACAGTACTCCCCGAGGGGTGGAGAAAGACATATTTTACTACTGAAAATGGGCGGCATTCCGCTTTATGGGAATACACCAACTTTTTGCCATATAAGCTCTATTGAGCAACAAGAGGATTGGTTGCAGTTTCACCACTATATTTCCATACTGTATAGCTCAAAGGGAATGTTTTTCATGTAATATGAGTGCGTAGTACACATTCTGTTTGTCAAGTGATACACAGTACAATCCTATTTCAGTGAGAGTCTTACTGTACCTGGTCAGCCAGAGTCTGGGGTGAGGAATAGCCGATCCTACAGCCTTGAGAAACACATATGAGCTCAGCACTCAGCTCCAGCACATGGGCCAGAGGCAGGTAGCCGATGTAGGTGTCCTCCTCACTGTAAACACAAAGACACTCTTTTAAACAAGTCCTAAAACTAATCAATCATTTCAGTCAAGCATCAGTTCTAGTTCATACCATCAAGCTACATTAATGTATTGTATAATGTACTGTATAATCAGTTTTAATACAAACCATCATGATCTCTAGAATCATGAATCACATCACTGTCATATTTAGAAGATTGATACTGTGCAGCAAAAAGACTATCTGGCTGCACAACTACAAAATGCAAGCCATCTTTTCTTTTGCTTGGACATAAATATGATTTACTGGCTACTTATTTGCCTGAACAAAAGTACATCTGGTGCTTAGATGGACGAGATGTACTTAAGATAGGCCAAAATCTGGGGAATCACATTTCAATGGATGTGTGTGAAATTCATGGCATACATAGGGGGGAAGGTTTACACAACCGGACGACAAAATACACAAAGCAAAGCCATCGTTTTCATTAAGTGTCTGATTGAGATCGTAACGGACCTAACCCCTCTAACCTCCATCCTTCTCACCCCAACTCCCATCCTCCCATTTTTCCCCTCTATCCTCCGCTCCCTCCCTTCTGCATTTCCTCTCACCCCCGTCTCGTTCCCCAGAGAGAGGGGTTGGTTTCTGTTTTAAACTAAACACTTCTGTTGTATGATGGTACTGGTTAGCTGACTGGCCAATGAGACACATACCTCCGCACGTGCTCGGTTGACACGGAGGCCCCAACCAGGAAGCTAGCCCAATAGATCATTTGGCATCTTTCCCTAAACACAGTCCTATCATACAACCTCTAAATCAACAATGATACTATTGCATGTAACCAATGGCAGCAGATATTAATCAAAGGGGAGAGGCAGGAGTTGGAAACTGCAGATTAGCGGAATTTATTTTCTTAAGTGTGCTGATATAATGCTATCTAAACAGCTAATCTCTACTTCAGAAATGCTGAGGCGGCTTTCTCAGGACTGAATGCACTGGCTTGGGTTGTTAAATAATATAGCGCCATACACACTGAGGGTAAAACATTCAAGAAACTTAAAAAGGCAAGGGTACATGATTCTGCTCACATCAATAATAATGCACCAGTGATTTTGAGGATGGGTACCTTTCACTTCCACTATTTGCTATCTACACTAGAAACTAAGTGTTTTTTTAAAGTAGACAATGGAAAACACTTACACTCATTATCTTTATGCCATTTTGTACATTTTTCAATTTCTCCTCAGCTATCTACTGTTTTTGGACTTCCCATTACATGTTGTTGTGTGGCTAGATTATGTTCACTGTGTGTATGCTTACTGTATGTTGTGTGCATCATTGAACTGCCTGGAAATAAACTGACCCAAGAAGACAGATGAAGCTGTTTTGGTAATGCTTTACTAGGCATTATTCCAGTGTATTAAGCTGCATATTAATGTAGGGAAAACTAGAGTGAGTACACAATATTGCACACACACACACACACACCCACACGTTGACAACCAGGTTTCTTCTTTCAAATGTAACTGAAAACCCCCATGCAGATTATCCTCACCAGTATTTGGGCTAAGAGGGAATGTGTGGGAGTGAGCAGAGGACGAGTTGTGTTTATGTGATCAAAGTTGGATGTGAAATGCCAGAGCATCATTTGTCTGGGGAGTGGAATCTGTCCAAAACGTGACCGTGCCCTAACACTACCCATCACGTGCACTTATCCTCCTCTCCTTTTCATTCTTCCATGCTCACACACTCCTCTCCTTGGAAAAGTATTGTTCATATAGAATAATACTGTTAAGATGTTAATGGTTGGTGACGTATTGCTCTCTTATTCTTGCACTTCTTTATATGTTTAAAAAATAAATAATCAGGTATCAATATTTCTATGTATATTTCTGTTAGCATGTTGTGTATGTATATTTTTGCTATCATGTCTTTATACTATAAATGTGTAACCTGTTCCTGTTTAGGGTTTTTTATTCAAATCTATTCTTGTGACTTGTTGTTAGTGCTCTGTAGCCTACATGTGCTCTTGATTGCTTGTTACCTATTGGCCCATCAGTGATTGTCCCACCTTCCAGGTGGGAGTATTCTCTATTTCTGTGAGAGTGTATTGGCATTTGTATCTCTCCCTGATGAAGGTGTGTTAGACGAAACATATTGGATTTTTAACTGTTCCAAAATGGATTAGCCAGTGAATAAAGGCTTTTTAATAAGTTGTCACAAAGAAGAATTGCCTTGGTACCATTCTTGAATACACATCATTTTCCATACTTTCCCAGACTTTCAAGCCCTGTGTAAAAACCCTGGAATGTAAGAGCAAAGTGCACAAACTAAAATATACTTCCATAGGTTAATACACAGGGTAATACACTGTGATAATTAATCCTGTTTACTCCTGCTTCATATTACATTGCATCATAGAGTTTGTAGTGCCTACCCCAGTTTGGGTATCCTCTCGGCCATTCCCGTGATGCCAGCGATGATGTTGCTGTGGGAGATCATGACACCCTTTGGGATGCCCGTGGATCCGCTGGTGTACATGATGACAGCGATGTCTGAGGGCAGGGGCTGCTTATGCCCACGTGCCACTGTATTATGAATAGACACAGACACACACACATACACAAAAGGGGCGGCTGTAGCTCAGTAGGTAGAGCAGTCGTCCAATGATCGGAGGATTGGCGGTTCGATTCCCGCTCCTGCTGAGTTCACATGCCGATGTGTCCTTGGGCAAGACACTTAACCCCTTATCCACCTTGCCTCGTGTGAATGCGTATGAATGATCTTGGTGATGGTCGGAGGGGCCGTTTGACGCACACTGGCAGCCACGCTTCCGTCAGTCTGCCCCAGGGCAGCTGTGGCTACAGACGTAGCTTACCACCACCGGTGTGAATGTGCACGAATGAGTAATGGTTTCAGTAAGGCGCTTTGGGTACCATGAAAGGCGCTATATAAATCCAAGCCATTATTATCATTATTATTAAAAGGCCCAGGAAATATTTGAGAGTGTCTGTAGTTCAATAGAGACTGTATAAAAGCCAAAACAGTTTACATAGAGATGGAAAATTAGTCAGCTGTGATATTAAACAAGCAGGCCATCGTTCAGTAAACCTCTTTAAGCCTCTTGGCACTATCAGTGGAGAGTATGTGTCTGAAAGCTGACTAGGCCAGCCAAAAACACCATCTCCCCTCCTCTATTCCACTCTTCTCCCTCTCTCCTTCTCTCTTTTGTCTGCTGTTTCTCTGAGGCTTTATCTATCTCTTCCTCTTCTCCTCCGTCTTTCCTCTTCCTCTTTATTCCCTCTCTCCTCAGGACTTCAACAGCGTACATTTGGCTGGCACCAGCTCATCTTAAGCAAATCCAGTCCTGGCTGTCAGCTTAACATGTGCGTGTGTGCGATATTGGCGTTTTATTAAAAATTGGATATCACTGTTGTCCACCTCTAATATGATGGATGTGATGCAGTTTGATTACATATTTATTGTATAATTGATTTTGTTTGCATTGTGCATTAATGTTTTATTATTGTTATCATCAGCATTATTATCATCCTGGTTTTCAATGGAGAGTTTTAGTGTCCCATGATGGTCTAAATTCTGTTTCAGAGGCTTTTCCACCGTGACAAGAATACAATTCTGGGGGAAACACTGAGCACTTGTGGCTTTAAAGTGGTCAAATTTAAAGATACTGAATTTTGGCACAAAATATCGGCAATCGCCCCCTTAAAAAATATCGAAAAATACCTTCAAAAACCCTTATTGGTCCACTTGAAAACTGTGACAAAAAACATTGCCATCCTGCACCCAAGAAAGTGGCCGGTGGATGTTTATAGAAATAAAAGAATGTGGAACTGGAGCATAGTTGAAAACACAGTCAGGTGCCTAGAAGACAGTGCATAGGGTGTAAAGACCCCTGCCTTTTGAACCCCCTTCTGGCAGAGGTTCAAATCCCGCCACAAGCCCGCACACTTTGCCTCCTCTCTATCCGTCTCTAGGAATCCTACTGTCTGAATAAATAAATAAAATCCAAATCATTTAAAAAGGAAACAAAACCAGTCAGCGGTTTGCTAGGCCAGCAGCAGTGCACTCTTCATGTGGGAAATTAAAGTTTGGTCTTGTTTTTCCTCTATGCTCAGCGTTGTGTGGAACACAAACAGTGCTAAGACGTCCGAGCACAGCGGGCCCCCGAAAAACCAAACAGAGGATGGAGGGAGGGATGATGGAGAGGGTGTAGTGGGGAAAGGAGGGAGAGGAAAAGGACGTGACAATCACAAGGGGAAGATACAAGGCGTGGAGGAGTGTGTGTTGCTCCAAAGCTGATGTCATGTGAAGTTAACAGTAGTGTGTGTAAACATGACCCTACCCAATATCCCAGTGGTTCATCCTCCCCTCCTTAACCTCCTTCCCTCTCTTTATATCTACCCATAACAGTGCCAGCTCCTCTTGTTTTGGGTCAGCCAGTTAAAGGGGCCAACAACTACAAAAAAACAAAGTAGGGGGTGAAGCTTTCCTCATCCGTCCACCAACCAACCACCCCTCCTCTTCCTCCCAATCGACCTTAATCTGACACAGATGTGAGCACTTCCTCATTCACATGACCCAATGGGCCGATCCGCCAACCCCTCCCCCCCGTTTATTGAGTGAGTGGGAGAGTCCGTTAGTGCTAACCTCTGAGAGCTTTCAAGTATACTGACTAGAACAGGGGATAAGTAACGTTCGACTAGTATGGGTTTTGGAAGGCTGATGTCGATATTTTTGGTTCAAAGAAGAGAGGATGGCGACTGCTTCTATTGGGTTTCTGCGTGTGGAGGCATTTGTTGAAGGTGCTCTTTGGTTTGGGGTTGTTGTATTTTTGTACTGAAGCTACCAATAGCTAATATTTTGTGCCGATATTTAAATAACAATCTACATTTTCATATAAGTAAATGACTGTTTCGCTACTCTCTATCGCCACATATAACACAATAGTGATTCAACCAATTGCCAGTTCATGAAAGCTTTTACATTCTCTGGCGCACAGGAAGTGATGTGTTTTACGGTTCCAGTTTGTTTGGAATAAATAGAAGAAGAACTGGGTAGTTAGCATGAGCAGTGATAGCCACCATGGCTGAACAGACAAAGAAAAGAGTGACACCTACAGAAACTCAAACTTCATCAACAGAGAATCCAAGGAGAAAGACGTCACAGTACTGGACACACTGTTTGATTGACAGGTGATCTCTGGGAAGTGCAGAGCAGAAACACCACAGCAATGAGCGCTTAGCAACAAAGATGGAGCCAAAAAAAAGAGAGCAACTTGTGTCACTTAACATATCTTTAAATAAATTTTTGTGCCCAAAAAGTATTCAGTGTTCCCCCCAGAACTGTATTCTTGTCCGGGTGGAAAAGCCATCATGGGACACTAAAACTCTCTATTGAAAGCTACTAATGAAATTATTTTTAGGTGAGTTAGGACAGTTAAGACAGGGAGAGGCAGGTTTCACTGCAGATTGTCACCCCTGAAGCTGTTCAGTAAAATACTGCTGGATATCCGATTTTTATTAAAAGGCCAATATCGATAAAATGCTGCTGATTTTTTCCTTTTGACCAAGTGGGTTTACATAACATCTGAGAAACATTGTCACAACAAACAGACACACAAATGGTTACCGTTCTCAGGCCTGGCTCCCAGCTCCTGAACGGAGGCCATGTTGTGAACACTGATGCCTCGTGGGTAGCCGGGCCACGTGGTGGGTGTGTCGTCCACTACGATGATATGCTGTAGCCTGGGAACCTCCATAAGGATGGCCTGAGACACACACACACACACACACATATATACACACCCACATACACACACAAAAACGGTATGCATGAGCACAAGCATGCACGTGTACACACTTACACACGTGATGAAAACCAGGTGTCTTCTTTCAGTAACTGAAAATCTTGTGCACATTATCTTCATCAATATTTGGGATAAGAGGGGATGTGAGAGTGAGTGTTGTGTTTATGTCACCTTGATAAAAGTGGACTGGAAATGCCAGAGCATCATTTGTCTTTGGGGAGTGGAACCTGTCCAAAACGTGCCCTAAAACCCATCACGTGCACTTATCCTCTCCTCCTTCTTATTCTTCCACATTGACACACTCCTCTCCTCCCCATTCACTTTTACACTCCTCCTTCTTGCTTGTTATCTGTCCTCAACACTCCCTCCCAGTACTGAATGTATTAGTAAAATGGCTCGAGGAAAGTGGTGCATTTATGTGCCACAAATATCCAGATTATAGATTAATTGCTTCATGGCTAGTCTGTTTAGAAACTTTTTGGGTGACTGATGGACAACAGTGGCCTGGAAGTTGCCTCAATATTATGCTTTATTCATATAGGGAAATTTTCATGCCAGGAAACATAGATTATAGACTTTGGACCACGGATGTAGTGGAGGGTAAACCCACCTAAACTCAGATTACCCACCTTTTTATTTGCAGGAATAGAGTTTACCAGCCTTTATAGCGTGAAATAAATCTTAATTCCTTGTATACATCAAAGTAAGTAGTATCAAACTGGTTACAGTAATATGAAGATATGTTTTTTTGGGGGAAAAGGCATACATTTATGTTTTTCCAGAAATGTAACTGATTTTTTTATATATTGGTGGTTGTTTTCCATATGATAATCACTGCCTGGAGGTCATAGTTTACCCACATTTCTATTTACCACTACATCACTGCTTTGGACCCTACGTTTTACTTTGTTACCTGTTACTTCTATCGTTAACCATTTACATTGCCCAAAAACTGCCACGTCTATGATCACCTTTCCTGTGTGTGTGTGTGTGTGTGTGTGTGTGTGTGTTCTCACCTTGAGTCTGGTCTCCAGGAGCTCACTGCTGGTGATGATGTGTGTGACCTGGGTCTCATTCAGCCCATGAGCGATGGCCGGACCCCCCAGAGTGGCGTAGAGGGTGACCACTGCAACACACACACACACACTAAACAAATATTCTCTATCTACAGTTTACTGTAAAATATAAAACTGATGAAACTTTTCATTGCATAATTCTCAAACTGGACAGATACTGGCCTTCATTCCTTTCAATATGACATATTTACTGTACATCCCTGAGAGACTGTCATTGAGTTAATCATTGCTATCTTAGGGTGTAATTCCACTCAGAGGAGACATAATCTAACAGCCCCTGGTGTCTATGCCTGTGGTCTGATAAGTAGCACAATACACAGTGATGGTTCAGTGATGGTATTATGTCTGGTTCTGATGTGGGATGGTAGTCCAGGGACTGGGCTAAACTAGGCTAGACTGGGCTGGGCGGAGCTCCTTTACATTACTGAGTTTGTTCGACATAAGTGTCAGTAGGGAAATTGTGTGCGTGTGTGTGCAGGGAACAAAATTTACTTTTTGGCTTACCAGAAAGGCAGATTTTTACCGGCCAAAAATGATAAATATATTTTTAGTATATCACGTATACGTGTTATTATTACTATATAATCAGGGTTTTTCGTGGCTCAGAGTGGACCTTTGGGGGGTGACTATGCACGACAGTAAGCATGATCGGTCCACGTCGCGACTAAGCGCAACAGTAAAGCGTAATTTATACTTCTGCGTCGAAACAACGGCGTAGCTACGCCGTAGGTCTTTCAGGTGCCGGCGTAGCCCGCAGAGGCTGCCGCGTAACTATAAATGCTTGTACCGCCGTAGACACCTACGCTGTAGGTACGGCGTAGCACCGACGCAGAAGTATAATTTACCCTTAAAGGCAATGAGTCTGTGTTACCTTATTTGACAGAAATCTATGCATTTTCCTGTTATTTCTGACCATTTGATAAACAAAAATGTCTATTACGCTTGAGTAAATGAAACCCCAATTAACAAAACCACCTGATGAGACTACGAGTGTCTGAGGTGAGAGAGGGAGAAAGATAAAGAGAGATTTCTACATTGAAACTTTTGAGCTTTTATTTTAAAGGCTAAAAAACACATGTTATTTACATTTCTGGGCTTTTATTTTGAGGGCTAAACGCCTTAACCGGAACTCTTATTTTCTGGTTACTTGAGGTAGCTTAACGAATCTAATCGAAGCACATGTCACATATAGAAGCGGCTGCACCGTTAAGGCAGAATCACGAACAGACAACAGAAGCTATTTCTTGTATGAAAATCCATTAAATTCAGAAAGTTGGCTCCTATTTTTTTTACACGCCAGAGTGGCCGAGTAGCCTCCGTAATTTACCGGCCAAAGAGGAAATCTACACACCATTGGCGCTTGGCGGGTGTTAATTTTGTTCCCTGTGTGTGTGTGTGTGTGTGTGTGTGTGTACATGTGAAAGCATTCCTGAGGAGGGTGAGCTGTCCTTAATCAACAATCCTCCTGAAACACTTACTCATTGATTCATTTTTTTCTACAAGGCCATTCTGGGTCTGCTTCCTAATTATTTGTGCTCTTATAACTGGAAAAAAACTGTTACAAATGACTGTTTATGTCCTCAGGAATTGTTTTTGTTATCTGTCCCTAAGGTCATTTTATTTATTTAGTTGCAAACTTTGCCAGTGAGGCTTTCAATATTTCTATTTACCCATCCTTTATCCAATTAAGAACTAATTCTTATTTACAATATTATTTTCAGTTTCAAAAGTAAAGGACTTGAATAGCAATAAATGTGTGCTTAATAAATTAATTATGTCATCAACTGTCATTTTATTTCTTTAATTGCAAGTTGCCCCCCCAAATGCTGCTCTATTGGTTAGGTCTCCCTTGAACAATTTAAACTCAGTGGTACCAACCTGGTTAAAAAAAGTTTTAATAAAACCCACAGACCCATTTAGCTAGAAAGGGTTTCCACTGGTAGATAGGTTTAGCAAGATCCTAAGAAACAGGCCCTCTGGTCTTTGTTTGTCTTGTCATTCACATGTCTTTTCAGTAGATAGTGGTTATAAGTCATGCTTTTTGGAATGAACAGATAACTTTTCTGTGAGTCACCTCACTGTCCACAAAACATCACTATGCCTATTCTCCTGAGGGCTCTGGAGGATGTCAGCATGTTGTCTGAGCCAAATTCAAGGGAACTGAGCACTTTGCCAAGCCCTAATAGAAATGTCACGACTACAACTGCTCACTCTACTATGGAGACAGCTGTGTTTTCTGTATTGTAACATAGGTCCACTTGAAGGTCCCATCAACCAATCAATTAATAGATATATAGCTAAATAAATAAATAGAGAAATAAATAGCTACATTAATGAATACATAACTAGGTAATCTATTATAGTAATAACAGACAAATTGTATTTTTAGGTGCTTGGGAGCAGCACCTCTATAACAGCCGGATTCTGTGTGTTGGTTGGTTGGTTCGAGGGTAATGCTTTTTGCAATGCGCAGAATTACGATACGGCTACATCGATTCAGACAGCTTGTATCGGGCAAAAGTTGGGAGGGAATCGCGGATAATACGATGCAGACCGGCTCTCTCTCTCTGTGTGTGTGTGTGTGTGTGTGAAGGCTCACACACGGGTCACGCGTCACCCCACCCCTCACTTTCTGCCCTCTGCTGTTGTGTGTTCCTCTCCCCTTTGGTTTTGCAAACCAAACACTTCATAAAAGTGTGGTAATATGCAAAACTTGCCGAACAGAAGTTAAATATACAGGTAGCATGACTAATCTCACTAACTAGGAAATAGGTAAAATTCTTGCTATTGTGTTACAGAAATATTTCCAGTTTTAAAGGGGCATACCATAAGTTTGCAGTTCCTGACACTTTCGCTTGCACAGCCATAAAAAGTTCTGTATATGGACATTTTTCACATTGTTATTAGCAAGTATCTCATTGCAGAAATTAATTGTTAATAAACAATGGCCTGTTTGACAGATTTTCATGTTTTAATACAAACAAATGAGATTCCAAATAGGTTGTTAACACCATCCTTCACTCCCTCTCCCATTACTGGATTGAGTAGATGTATACCTATTAGGATTTCTTCTCACAACCAGTCACATCGCATCGCATCGTATCACATCGCATTGAGACAGGGCTGAATCGAATCGTATTGATCTGTTGGCTGCTTAAAGCATCATCAAAGTTTGGTAGAGGTTTGGGTTGTGTAGTTACCTTGCCATGATGTAACTCCAAATATTGGCGAGATATCTTCAATAGTTGCTCCGTAGATTCAAACTTGATAATCCAAAATAGTGTTTTTTTCACTCCCCCATACACATGCATTGCACGGTGAAACAGGTCTCAAAGTCACACTTCTAGCACACAAACGAACGAGAACAAAGCGGATTCTGCCAATGTATAAAATAACAAAAACCCGATTCAGCGTTTTTTGGAAATAAAAAGGTCAACGTCGTGTTGATTTTACTATTTGAATTAGGAAGATGATCTGGTAGTTAGCTTCCGGGACCGAATCACCGTGTTTGTATGTTTGCGCGTGTAAGAAACGACCTGCTGATTGGTCCAAATGTCCACACCCACTCCTGAAGCCGGCTGAATAGGGGATGAAGAAAATAGTACCTTTACCAATCATTGTAAACAGATGAAAAAAATGCTGAATCAGGTTTTGTCATTTTATACATTGGCAGAATTCGCTTTGTTCGCGTTCGTTTGTGCGCTAGAAGTGTGACTTTGAGACCTGTTTCACCGTGCAATGTGAGTATATGGGAGATACATTTTTTGGGGGGGATTATCAGGTTTGAAGCTACGGAGCAACTATTGAAGATATCTCGCAGATATTTGGAGTTACATCATGGCAAGGTAACTACACAACCCAAACCTCTACCAAACTTTAATGATGCTTTAATGACGCCTCGCCCTCAAT
>OMLI01099066.1:0-11810 GCA_900302605.1 Rondeletia loricata
GACCCCAGCATCGCACGCGCCTTCCCCCCATACACACATCTCTCGGTGGTGTGGTGTGCTTGTTTTTACTTTAGTCTTTTAGTTGTGGATTTGTGCTGTTTTGTGTGTGTGTATTTCCCGAAACCCATCATTCCTGATTTGTCCGTGGGACGTTCTGAGCAGAGGGGGGTTTTGTTAACATGTCTCCTTTCGCCCTTCCCAGATATGCGGCTGATGCAAGGCGACGAGATCTGCCTGCGCTACAAGGGGGACCTGGCTCCGCTGTGGAAGGGCATCGGTCACGTCATCAAAGTCCCTGACAGTATCCTATCTATCAGTATCTACCATCTGTCTACAGTACAGTGTCTTCCAAGCTTGCTTTCTGCATTGATCCTATGCTTTGGTAAAATAACTGTGTTCACACTGCGAGCGACTTGGTCGATGGGTTCCTCTGTTCTGGCAGATTGTGGGCGGGGCCAGAGGCTCCGATTGCATCTATGTAGGTCTGCAGCTACAAAGGCAAATCGGATGTTTTTCACTGCTTTGCCTTTCATAACATTACATCGTTTTAACGAGTTAATATAGCTAGCGAGCAAGTAGGGCTGGGCGATTATGGCAAAAATCATAATCACGATTATTTTGAAGGATATTGAGATCACGATTATTAAACACGATTACTCATTGACTTTGAGAACATCATATGCGTTTATTGAACTTTAACAAGTCTGACAGAAACTGAATTTGTTTTACCTTTCTTCTCGACCAAAGGCTGTCTTTCTGTCATCTTCTACAAATTCTACCAAGGATGTTTCAAAATAACCATAGAAACGTGCCATGGCTCCTCCTCCCTGTTCTCAACTCGAGCTGAAACTAATGTTTGTGCTTGGGGGGCGGGCCGGAGTGCACCGCTGTGAAGGAAGGGTGCGCTGCATTTACAAAACAAGACAAAATGAGAGCAAAACTGCATGCGGCACAATAATCGTTTTATCTCGATTATCTTGTTTTCATGATCGTGGGAAGCCAAAATCATAATTGAAATTGAAACTCGATTAATTGCCCTGCCTTACGAGCAAGTGCTAATGAAGTAGCAATAGCCGAAAATAAACAGGAAAAAGTCAAATTTACTTCAGATCTCAACAACAGTTCTCCAAGCCTTGTTATTAGGCGTTTATTCCTGTCATCTTTCAAATACAAGTTGTAGAGAACTGGGAACCTTTTGAATGGCTGGAATCAACTTAGGCAGAACTATCATTCATGAAAATAAATCACATCGGTAGGGAAACGAGGAAGCGTGAAAATCTGATGACCATGAAAAGTTCAGCCGTGGCAAACATTTCTCAGCCGACAAGCTTGTTGACTGTCCGCAGATCGGCCGAGTTTCCCTGCTCGCTTAGCTCTATAGGAAATGAATGGACTTCTTTTTTTCTTTTTTTAAAAACCTCTTATCTAGGGAATGTCAGCTGAGCTCCATGCTCTTTTTAAGCCCCTTCCTGCTTCACGTTCATACATACATTTACACATTCACACCAGGTAGCAGCCCAGTACAACCACAGTCTTCCACCGTCGGCCTCTGGGAGCTTTGTCCCTACTCTGAGCAGGAAGAAAGCCCATTTACTTATGTTCTCTCCTCCAGCAGGAGGAACAGCCACCTGGTTGTACTGATTTCCTTAACAGCCCCTGTTTAAAGACTACGGAGATGAGATTGCCATCGAGTTGCGGAGCAGCGCTGGAGCACCTGTGGAGATTCCCCACAACTTCCAGGTGGATTTTGTGTGGAAGTCCACTTCCTTTGACAGGTAGACTGAAACTTTATACCTCTAAATTCCTGACATTTCATTTTAGGGCTCTTAAGTCGCCATATTACAGTGTAATGAGGATTTGTTTCCCCTGTATTGCCCTTGTGGACACTTAGGGCAATATTGTACGATTGTACAATATTGCAATATTGTACATGAACAATTATACATGACATTTAAATAATGAATATGATTAAAAATATATATTTTAAAATGATTTTAAGATTTCGGTTAATCCCTCCTGAAGAGATAGTGATACATTTCGTGTACACGACCCCATCCCTACTGGGGATGTTCGGTGATTGTCGATCAAAATTATCGCATGCAAATCTGCCATGTCTGTAATTTGTAAAGTACAAATTTGAGCTCAAGTTAGCTATTGTATTTTGGTAAAGACAGATGTCCCCTGGTAATACTAATCCTATGCAAGTCCAACTCTTAGTAATTTCAGCCGCAACTTGTTTTGGAGGCATGGAGGCAGTAGTGGAATCTATAGAGGAAGGTTCTGAATGCAGTTTTGGCGCAAACTTAAAGTTTTGCTTTGCTAAATCAGAAAGTGATGAATTGTAAAATCCCGACCTTGTATAATTGTATCCGAGGCACCGGTGATTTCAGCAAATTTCGTTTTCCCATGCGAATGCCGTTTACAAAACGGAGATGTTGGAGGGTAATTCATTAATTGCATGAGATCTCCACGTAATGCTTGTCCCGTGCCAATAGGGCTTTAGATGTACACGTTTCACCTGAGGGGTCGAGTGCAGGGCAGCCTGCACTCTCTCTAAGCACCAAGTAACGTCCAAGCCTGTGTCAACGTTTTTGTAACTCTGCCTCACGTGTGTGTCTGTGTTGCCGCAGGATGCAGAGCGCCCTGAAGACGTTTGCGGTGGACGAGACCTCGGTCTCTGGCTACATCTACCACAAGCTGCTGGGCCACGAGGTGGAGGACATCATCATCAAGTGCCAGCTGCCCAAGCGCTTCACTGCCCACGGTCTGCCCGACCTCAACCACTCTCAGGTCAGACCTCGCAAAACACTGGCGAAACACACCTTAGGCTACATTAGGCTGCTAGGTTTCCAAAGCAGAAGTGAAGTAGATTACATTTGAATATTGGTTGTTGTTTTGGATCGTAAAGTGTGCATTCTTTCAGGATAGACAATTTTTAGAAAGGTTCAGTTCGGAGGGGTTGAATCTTCCTTTTGTCACGTGTGTGTGTGGTTTCAGGTGTACGCTGTGAAGACGGTGCTGCAGAGGCCTCTCAGCCTGATCCAGGGTCCTCCTGGTACCGGGAAGACCGTCACCTCTGCCACCGTCGTCTACCACCTGGCCCGACAGGGCAACGGGTAAGACGCGACGAACAACCGTCTTACCCAGAGGGACGTAGAGTCAAACCGTAGAATAAGACCCTAGAATGACCAGCTGCCATTACTTGGTTCAGAGTAATACAGCATTTAACCATTATCAGTTTTTGTGTTGCCCACTATTGCTGTCCTTTTTTGATGCTTTTAACAGACAGTTGGGTAGAATTGCATGGGCATCACATGCACCAGGGCGTATATTATCAAGTATATATGTCCTTTCTTGTGTTCAAGTACACATAAACAACAAAAACAACAACCCCAAACTCAGTGGAACAAACCAGATTAGGCCAACATAGCCAAGCTGCACAGAACCGTCACATACAGGACACACAAAGATAATACAGAAACAAAAAGACTATATACCACAGTACCTCAAAAAAAGGACAAGGAGCCTGTGTGCCCTATACTCACCAGTTAAACTACCAAGACATTCAGATTAAACGGACCGTGACAGCACTTCACGGTCAGACGTTAGTCAATCCTCAGTGCATCCTACTGCTGTGACCAACCGGCACCACAACCTCTCCCGTTAGCTCGTTCTGTTATCTGGTAATAATCCCAGAACACATAATGCTAGGGTTTAGTCAGTTGTATTCACATATCTTCCTTTATATACTCTGGTTTCTCACACTGATATAACAAATACACAATGTCCCAGACAGTCTCAGTTTAGCTTGTTTACAGGGCGTCCAATAACTTTTATTGATCTTATAATGAATAAATTGTGACTTCACTACATGCCAGGATGCAACAAGTTTATTCCAACTATTTTACATAATCCCTTCCTCAACACACTATTGCTGTCCTAACCCTCTCCATGGTGTGTGTGTGTGTCCGTGTCCATCCTGCAGACCGGTTTTGGTGTGTGCTCCCAGTAACATCGCTGTGGACCAGTTGACTGAGAAGATCCACCAGACTGGGCTGAAGGTGGTCAGGCTGTGTGCCAAGAGCCGGGAGGCCATCGACTCGCCGGTCTCCTTCCTGGCCCTGCACAACCAGATCAGCAACATGGACAGGTCAGAGGCATGCTGGGAAATGGAGTCCTCCTGCCACTGGACTTTAAATATTTCTTGTTGCTTTGTATATAAACCCAGTTGACTTGGTCTTATTTTTCCATTGTAAATGCCATTAAAAAGGTCTTTAAAGGTCATAAATGTAACTTGCAGACACCCTGGTTTATAAAGGGGTAGGAAACACTAAACTCGTTTTTAAGAGATGTTAACTGATATACAGCTGTTGCTTGTGATAGAAGACAATGATATAACACAATTTCTTCATAGTGTCGCACATATGTGGACTTTGTAGGCGATAAATCTGCTGATTTTCCATTTCCGTCCTCATTATCGCAAAATCCCTATAGTAATACTATAGAAATATTATAGGGATTTTTCGCTCTGTGTTTTTAGCCTACCTATTTTTCTCTGGGTTTGATTGCTCTATAGCTCTGTCTTGTCAGCTCTGTGCCTATTCATGAATATAGGCCTATAGCCTAATGTAACCTGATGCCAGGACCGCTGCCCCCCCCCACACACACACACACACACACCCCGCACCCCATCCATCTCGACCGCTGCCCACGCCAATTTTTTTGGCATCTTTCAAACTGTTTCAGTAGGAGTACACTGACTGAAATTGGGGGTTTCCTACCCCTTTAAGAGAGGGGAGAGTTTCTCATTCACTTCTCTGAACCTGAAACCTTGCGGTCTGAAGTCTAATCTCTAGGCTACCGCCGCCCCAAGATGCACTTGTTTCAAACGGAGTCCTTGGATCACGGTTTAGGATTGTAGTCTATAATTCCCAGTATGATTTGTCTGTAGTCACCCTGCCGTGTCTCCGTCTCCTCTCAGCATGCCGGAGCTCCAGAAACTACAGCAGCTGAAGGACGAGACCGGCGAGCTTTCATCTGCCGACGAGAAGCGCTACCGGGCTTTAAAACGCACCGCCGAGAGGGAGCTGCTCATGGTGAGGAGGAGGAGCTTTGTTAGTGTTTGACAAAAACAGTCAAGCTGTTAACTTAAACATTATTTTCTTTTCTCCTGGTTTTTATTCTCATGTATGTACACTACATTGAAGTAAATTTTTCAGACGGTACACCTGAGTTGGTAACTGTAAAAGCACCCTGGAGGATGTTCTTTATGGGGATCATGGAGACTTTGTACTCACAATCACAGTAAAAAAACGCCCTCTCTGATAATTATTGCTGTATCCGGACTCCTCCATCCATCTGAGGTTTGTGAATCATTCTCCTCCTCCTCCTCTTCCTCCTCCAGAACGCAGATGTGATCTGCTGTACCTGTGTGGGGGCCGGCGACCCCCGTCTGGCCAAGATGCAGTTCCGCTCCATCCTGATCGACGAGAGCACCCAGGCCACCGAGCCGGAGTGTATGGTGCCCGTGGTGCTGGGAGCCAAGCAGGTACACACACACACACACAGACTACACAACAAACAACTCATCAGGAAAAAGTATAGAACAATAAAGAATTTAAGGATTTAAACTGTTTGGATATTGCACAAAAGTCTGGACAAGACTACGTATCGTGTGTTGTAATAGGATGTGCAAAATGACAGCAATTGAACATCCTGAGACAAAAACTCCTCACACTATGTAGTTGCATCAACCCAACACTCCTCCTCCTCCTCCTCCTCCCAGCTCATACTGGTGGGCGACCACTGCCAGTTGGGTCCAGTGGTGATGTGCAAGAAGGCAGCCAAGGCGGGTCTGTCCCAGTCCCTGTTCGAGCGCCTGGTGGTCCTGGGCATCCGGCCCATCCGCCTGCAGGTCCAGTACCGAATGCACCCGGCCCTTAGCGCCTTCCCCTCCAACATCTTCTACGAGGGCTCCCTGCAGAACGGCGTCACCGCAGGTTCGTCAGGGGTCAGCACATCGTTTGTTGGTTTCAGGGTGGGGGGAAATGAATTAGGGCTGTGGCTGGTACGTCGGTCTAGTCTACCAGCTGCTTTGGCAGGTGAACAGACACCGTTTGGTCTACAGACTAAGTTGTATTGACTTTTTGTGAGTCCAGACCGAAAGACCAAAGGCGATGAGTCTTTTGCAGCTCTGGAATAACCTGCCTGAAGACATTTTAAGCCCCTTTGGAAAAAGTCACTTTTAGAAACTTGCTAGTTATTAATCAATATTTCTATAATGTAATTTTTGTATTGTACTAGTTTCTATGTTGTATTTGCTATATTACTTTCTTCATGTCTATAAATGTAGTTTGTGATTAAGTGTTTCTACTACTGTTCGAAATGCATCAAGTGTCTTAAGTATTGTTGGATTTGTTGGTTTCCACTATATCACTTTGTGACTTTGTGTTGAAATTATTTGTACAAATAAAAAATAAGTTACTGGTAGAATAGTGAACTGTGGAAGCTGCTAGTCACTGTGGTTGTAGAGTTTAGTTTCCCTCCCTGCTCGTAGGCTTCTGTTGACCTCTAACCCCGTCCTGTCCTACCCAGCTGACCGCATCAGGAAGGGCTTTGACTTCCAGTGGCCTCAGCCGGACAAGCCCATGTTCTTCTATGTGACTCAGGGCCAGGAGGAGATCGCCAGCTCTGGAACCTCCTACCTCAACAGGTAGGATCACGCCGCACCGCTTCCTCTGCTGGATGGCGGGGGGGGTGTAGTTTTGGTTCCGCATCCCTCCCCATTTTGGTCCCAGTAATGGTTCTAGTGCAGATCACCGTGCCACTAAAAACATTCTTCTTGGGTGTCTTTATCATAATATAAACAGCAGTTCTAAATATTCAGATTTTTTGTGTTTTAACAAGGAATTTGGCTGAATTACAGTTATTTTAATTGCAGTGGTGGTAACTTTCTTGCTGTGGTGGCACACAACTAATGAATGAGCGGAGGACACGCTGCACACTCAGTCGTGTTTTAGTCTACTTTATAGCAGAACACTACACTTTTTTTTAACTGTAATAAATCACAAATTGCCACTGAATATAATTGGGCTTTGTTGAAATCAGCATCTTCCCAGCCCGAGGAAGTTGTTCTGGTAAGTTCACTCTTTTCAGCTACAATGAGCCTTGCCTAAACAAATTCCTGTACATTTATTGGCGTCCTTGGTGAATAAAGTGGTTGTGATTCTGACTGGGCATAGTTTGCTTATTTGAGGCAAGATGTGTGGGGTTTGTCCCAGTAACTTGAAATAGTAATTTACCCAGTTCGTATCAGTACATCGGTTTGGTAAATGTGACGCTGGTTGAGCCGTTGCTGGTGTGTTTCAGGACCGAGGCGTCCAACGTGGAGAAGATCACCACCAGGCTGCTGAAGGCGGGAGCCAAGCCCGACCAGATCGGCATCATCACCCCCTACGAGGGTCAGCGCTCCTACCTGGTCCAGTACATGCAGTTCAGCGGCTCCCTGCACACCAAACTCTACCAGGTACCAAATCAACAACCGTCGATTAAGTTAAATGGTGTATAAGCAGTTAAATGGTGTATAAGCAGTGCTTCTATGTATGTAATCTGCTATAAGCTATGTTTGCTAACATGAGCTAGCAAGCCAAGTAGCCTAATGTTACTGTATTCTCCATAGCAGAGATGAAGGTAGGTGATCAACTAGCGAGCCAGAGCTGAGATCACATTCAAATAAACTCATCGTTACTTAGGTCTATATGTCATCACCATGCTTACACTGTGGGACTGAACAGAATCATCCTGTCCTGCTGTAGGAGGTGGAGATAGCCAGCGTGGACGCCTTCCAGGGCAGAGAGAAGGACTTCATCATCCTGTCCTGTGTTCGCGCCAACGAGCACCAAGGCATCGGCTTCCTGAACGACCCCCGCCGTCTCAACGTGGCGCTGACCAGAGCCAAGTAAGAACCGCAGCCTAATCTCTGCAAAACTGTTGAGGGCATCACGGTGGGTGAAGACGTCACAACGGACAATCAACTCATTAGTTTGAGTTGAGTTATTCAGGGTTCACAGTGGAAGCAAACAAATGGGATACTCTGTTGACGGCCACAGTCAACTTTTCTCGGCTGACGAGCTTGGCGAGCGTCCGCCGAGTTTCCCTGGACGCTCAGCTCTGTAGGAAATGAATGGACCTCTGGTGACTTGTTGCTCGCCATGTGAACGCACTCTGTAAATATGTTGACACTTTGTTACCTACTATCCTTTAAAAAGCAATGCAATTATTTTCTCTGCTGTCAGAAAAGTGGGTGTCACTTTTACAGATGGACTCACTTTGGAACAAAACTTAAACTTCTTCCCCATCCCTGACCAGCAGTCGTGTGTGTGTGTGTTGTGTGTGAAGGTATGGTGTGATCATTGTGGGGAACCCCAAGGCCTTGTCCAAGCAGCCGCTGTGGAACCACCTGCTGAACTACTACAAGGAGCAGAAGGTCCTGGTGGAGGGACCCCTCAACAACCTGAGGGAGAGCCTCATGCAGTTCAGCAAGCCGCGCAAGCTGGTCAACACCATCAACCCTGTAAGTAGGACAAACCAAGCGCACCCTTTGCACTCTGGAGGCTGTCGTATGACCTGAAGACAAGATTATTGACACTGATAATCCTTAGTGACCATTTCATTGGTGTTGTAAATTGTGAACCTTACGTTATTCGCCTGAGACGGAGGTGGCAGCAAGTAGATCAGATAAGGCATCGGCTGTTGCCTTTTCCATTTGTCTCTTTCTTGCCCTTGCTTGGAATCCCTCCCACTTTTTCTGTTAAGATTGGCAATTCTTCTTCACCCACTGCAAACATTTCCTGTGGGGTGCCTCAAGGTTCAGTTTTAGGTCCTGGTCTTTTCAGTTTGTGCGTGCTTCCTCTGTCACATAATCCGGAAACACAACGTTTCCTCCCGTACTTCTGCAGATGACACTCAGTTGTAAATACCCATAAATCAGAATGACCATGACAGCTTAGTCACATTCCACAACTGCCTAGCAGACATCAAGTGCTGGATGTCACAAAACGTTTTTACAACTTAACGAAAGCAAATCAGAAATAGTTTTAATTGGCCCCTCAAACCACACCAGTCTCTTTCACAATAATCTAGGCAATCTATCTTCAAACATAAAGCCGGTTGCTAGAAATGTTATCTACTATTTGATTTGTGGTGCTATTGTTTTATTATCTTGTAATTGTACATACTGAAGTGAAGCACTTTGTAAACTGTGTTTTAGAAAAGTGCTATATAAATAGTTTTATTATGTTGGCTGCAACTAGCCTGCGTAGAAAGCAGGAGAAGTATAGGTACAAAAACTGACGTGACGTCTTCTGTTACTGTCACTACACACGCATGTCGCTTTGACATCACTGTCAGTTCATATTGGAATGGGTATGGGTTACATCCTAGAATAGATATTAGGGGTGTGACCATGTAACGTGACCATAACCGTTTAGGAAAAATCCGGAACCGAAAAACAGATTTTCGTCTTTTAAAAAAATATAGCACTATGAAAGTGATAGTGAATCTAAATATAACCACCAATACACTATCAACAGTCATCAAGTAAATAGCTAAATCACCATCAAGTAGCATTGTAACGTTAATTACCGGTGGGATGTCCGTTTCTACAAGAGTCCATGGGAAGAAGGACGGAACAGCTACTCCTCTTAGAAAGTTCTTCTCTGGTCCTTGAATTAAATCATCCGGGGAAACATGCTCATCACACAACCTTATATCCCGTTTTCTAAGGAGGAGTAAATCCCAGTAACACATGGCTTGGTACAACTCTCGGTTGTATAGTGGCAGTCTATGAAACGATTTCCCGACTGCGTCAGATATGGCGCATATTGCAGGGATATAGTACGATACTTCAGCAAGGGAAATAGCGACGTTGTTGCTAGTTTCTTCTAGTTTGTTGTGTTGTGTTTGTGAAATTGAAACTCTCCCCCTCAGACACTAGTGTAATCGCGTTCCTCTCGAGCCACCGTAGTCACAGAACTTGAATGGATAGAACGGCAATGAATCTATGGGAGGGAGGGCTACAGCGACCCCTAGTGGTTATATAGCGCAATAGCACCGACCTGCAGTAAACGTGTAGAGATTTTTGTACACGTTCACATCCCTAATAGATATGAACTCCAAAAAATCAGATGAGCAGCAATTCTGAATGAATCATGAAGGCCAGCGGTGTGAACACAGATTAATTTCACTGATTAGCACAAATTCAGCCAGAGAGGGAGTAACTGATTAGTGAAATCAGCTGGTGTGTTTCTTGGCCCTCGATGGCAAATTGTTGAGAAGCACTGCTTAATTGGGAATGTTGAATGCACTGTCGTAATCTTTTACATCATGACGACCCAGTGTAATAACTTTCTGATTGTATTGTTACGTCCACAGTGATGTTTTAAATGGGTTGAATATGTTTTAAAGTCGTAAAATAAATCTAATCAAGATATTATTATTACGTTATTATCCTTACCTGTTAGAATTGGTTTGTTAGCTGTTTTCCACCACCCCTCCTCGGGCACAGTAGTGGCCTGTAGTGTAAGTTTGTAGCGCTGCTGGTGGAAAGACCCGTCTCCATATCCATAGTAAAACATGAACTTGTGTGAAGGTGTGTGTCTGTCCTAAGTGGTGACTGTCTGGTGTTTCCCAGGGTGGACGCTTCATGAGCACGGCGATGTACGACGCCCGCGAGGCCCTCATCCCTGGCTCCGCCTACGACCGCAGCAACGCCGGTGGGTTAAGACGCCAACTCCTAACTTCCTTTAACAACCACTGTATCTTTACGGATGAGATTATCAGCATCTACCATCAGCTAACAAACAAACCCCAGCCCCCTTTGCGATCATGGTGGGAAATCACCACGCAAATAGCAGTACATTTAGGCTTTGGCTGATGAGTTTGGTTACTCTACCAGCCACTTTTGGCATGTAACCAACCATTGCTGGGAGGTGCTATGTTATTCTAAAGAATTAAGATGGCTGCTAAAGTAGTGATGTGAGTTTTGTGATTTTCAGACAGAAACACTAATTAACTGCCCTGTTTGGAATCCAGGTTTTTCTTAATACAAAATGTTCATCTAATTAACATAACTTGTAATCTGTCTGTCTGTCAGCCGGACGTCCGTCCAACATGTACTTCCAGACTCATGACCAGATCGGGATGATCGGGGCGGGGGGCGGCTACATGGCTAACATGAACCTCCCCATACCCTTCAACCTGGTGATGCCGCCGATGCCTCCGCCCGGCTACCTGGGCCAGACCAACGGCCCTGCCGCAGGTGAGAGCACAATCCAAACCAACTACAGGAAACGCCCCCAAAACGCAAGGTTTTGTGGGTATGATTGCCAGCAGTTCCTCATGCTTGGAAAGCCTAGCAGAACAAAATGAAGTCTGGACAGATGCTCATATTCAGCTGTTTCTTCATGTGTTCTGAACTGGTATGAACACCAGAAGTCGATTACAGATCAAACCCTAACTTTACTGTCCACTAGCCGTAGTGGCTGATACATCCCAAGCTTCACTTCCTGTCTATTTCACCATCCAGTTAGATTTTTGTAATGGAGTCTGACCTCCAGATGATGGTTGGTTTCCTGCCAAAGTGGCTGGTAAACTAGACAAACTTACCAGCATTTGTCTGATGGTAATTTCTCACCCTGAAAGTGGTTCTGATTCTGATCTTCTTTGTCACCCAGGTCGCGGAGCTATGAAGGGCAAGCCTGGGCGCGGCGGGCGACAGAGAACCCGCGGCACGGGCAACCAGGGTGCCAGTC
>OMLI01099068.1:0-25246 GCA_900302605.1 Rondeletia loricata
GTCACAACATATCAGAATCTCTATTGGCTCGAAACTAACAGGTGGGAGTAACTGGCTCAAAGGTACGCTTGTTTTATTGCAAAACGTGGCGCAACCCTATAGTAATCCTATAGTAATCCTATAATCAATTGAAGAAAGCTACTATACAGATACCACAGCAAAACTATTAACTATACAGCATAATATCCTATAGGATATTATAGTGAATACCATTAAGTACAATAAGGTCACTATAAACTCACTTTGAGTGCCACAGTCACTTTATCTACTTTTATTTTTTTTAAATCTGATTTGTTGTTGATTATAAAGTCTATAATTCAGACGCATTTAAAACATTGCTGCTGAAGCAATAATATTTGTTTATATTTATATAAAGTTATATAAAACAATAATAAAGCAATGTCGATTCTGTTCTTAATTGTCTTTTTTTCTTGCATAATAATCAAAAAGAACCGATAAGAGTATCGATAAAGTACCGAACCGATAAGCAGTATCGATAAGAGTAGTAGTATCGATAAAATCCTAACGATACCCATCCCTAGTCCCAGACTCATGGCCTGTCCTCTGTCTCTCATGCTAGGTTAACAACATATCTAGATGTACAGCGTAGTTTGGAGTACCTAGGCTACCTGGGCTACTCTATCATCTACGAACAGGAGTCCCAAGCAGCTGCCATCACAGGTAAGAAGACATGCTGCATTTCCATCTCTCTCTTGGTGTTTTTATATGCTTTTTAGCAGTGCTGGCTACTAGGGCAGTATATAATATCAGTTAGATAGTACCACTAAGCTTGTCCTCTTGTTCCCATTATTCATGCATATTCTTGCTTACTGAAAAAGTATCTCTTTCCTGTGCGTCAGTGACGCGCAACAAGCGTATCGACCTGCAGAAGAAACAGACCCAGCGGAGCGTCTTCCGCTGTAACATCTTGGGGGCTCGGGGCAGCGGGAAGAGCAGCTTCCTCCAAGCTTTCCTGGGGAGGAACCTGCAGGTCAGTGGAGACCATGGATGGAGATCTCTGAACTTATATTACTATTTTCCACTCCATACTTTGTCTTGCTGCGGGTGAGGGGTGATGGGTGCAACATTTTGCCCTTTATCAAGTATCAAGTGACAGTCAGTGTTGTTCAAATCAATGTAATAACAGGACATGTAAATAAGATCGCTACTCATCAGACAGATTTGTTTGGAATGCAGGCACATAATGAGATGCAGAGGTCAGGTCATTATTGCCGTGCAGCGGAAAAAATGGTGCGACCAAATTATTTGTTTGTGCCACCAAACAAAAAATTTGGTGAAAATGTCAGTTTTGTGCCCTGGGGTGTATGAAGATAAGTTGACGTTGTGCAGAAGCTGTTTAGAGCGGTTTAGTCAAACTCTGGAGCATTTACTCCTTAAGTTTGTTTTGTTTTGGCAAAACGTTGCCAAAATAATAATAATGGATTGGATTTATATAGCGCTTTTCCATCACAGTGTGATGCTCAAAGCGCTTACAGAAACCATTATTCATTCATACACATTCACACCGGTGGTGGTAAGCCGTAGCCACAGCTGCCCTGGGGCAGACTGACGGAGGCGTGGCTGCCAATCTGCGCCAATGGCCCCTCCGACCACCACCAAGATCATTCACACGAGGCAAGGTGGATAAGGGTTTAAGTGTCTTGCCCAAGGACACATCGGCATGTAAACTCAGCGGGAATCGAACCGCCAATCCTCCGATCATTGGCCGACTGCTCTACCTACTGAGCTACAGCCACTCAGTAGGTATGCTGTCATGAGATGACAGCTTGACAGATGAGATGACAGGTTCGCTTGTAATTGGGCAGTGTGGACCTAAATGAACTAAATACAAAAATGCAAGAAAGTAAACCTTTCCACTATGGTTTGGGCCCCAAAAAAAAAGAACCGTAGGTGTGATCGCACCATTAGACTGTGTCTGCTTCAGTCAACCTCCATAGGTGAAGCAAACATGAACCAAGCCAAGTCCGAAAGACACCAGCATGCAAACAGTCCGTCTTTATGGTTAGATGTTATTGACCTTGTATTTTTTCCCCCACAGCAACAGAGGAAGATCAGAGAAGACCACAAGTCCTTCTACGCCATCAGCACAACCTATGTTTATGGCCAGGAGAAGTACCTGCTGGTAAGGACCATTCACTCAGCTGACATGGGGAATCATCTCATCTGCTCTTTGAATTACTGTTACATAATCTGAGTCTATTACAGTCTTGTGCTGTGTATCAGCGTTAGTACTCTACACAGTAATCTGTACGCTCGCTCTCTCTCTCTCTCTCTCTGTCTATTACTCCCTCCCAGCTCCATGAGGTGATGCCAGATTTTGACTTCCTGTCAGAGGCGGACCTAGCGTGTGATGTGGTCTGCTTGGTGTATGACGTCAACAATCCCCGCTCTTTTGAATACTGCTCCAAGGTCTACAAGGTGCGTCAACTGAGTATGCTGTTACTCCGCTTTCCCCTCCATGCCATTCCACTATGCCTCAGTGGGATGGTGTTGAGATGGAGGAAGAGTGCTTGTCTGTTTTAAAGAGATGCATTAAGGATATAATGTCCTTTACACAGCTCCACATCTGTGAGGTGCTGGTCAAATGCAGGACAAAAACATCCAACAAGGAGTAAATGTTTGCCGCACACTGACTTATTCAGATGACTGATCTGTTTTTATTCACAATTTATGCAAGTAAAAACATATCTGAATAAGTCTGCCTGAGTGTGTGGCAAACATTTATTCCTTGTTAGATACACTGAAATATAGAATTTATCTTATTTTTTGTTCACCCGTCACAATGTGGAGGAAAACCTTCTGTATTGGCACTTCAATTAACCATCAAATGGCATGTTGGCTTTGTTTGCATTCCTCATTCAAATTAAGGAATACTGTCAGCCACAGGAAAAAATATTTCCCCTTAACATTACAAGTACGTTGGTTATTGAAATATCAGACAGTACCATTCAAAATGTCTCTTACCAAGGTATCCTTTAACACAATGATCACTGTCTAGGAACAGTCAGTCAAAATAGTAAAATACATTAGTGAATGAATTGTATCCAAGTAATAAGAAAATGCCAAATAAAATGTGTTAAATTTCCACAGTAACATTTACTGCTTGTGTTTGGCAGCAATACTTCATAGACAGCAAGACGCCATGCATGCTGATTGCCGCCAAGTCGGACCTGCATGAAGTGCGGCAGCACTACAGCCTCTCGCCACTGGAGTTCTGCCGCAAGCACAAGCTCCACCCGCCCCAGCCCTTCACTTGCAACACACCTGACGTGCCCAACAAAGACATCTACACTAGACTCACCACCATGGCCATGTACCCGTGAGTATTGAACCTCTTTACCTGACTAACTCTTTATCAGCCACCAGCCAAATGCTGGTGAATTGTGGTTGTGTACATGCGTGCGTACGTGTGTGTGTGTGCGCAAGTTCTTACCTGTTCCTGCCTGCTGTTGGCCTTCTGCCAGGTCAATCCATTGACTTTGTAGGGCCAGGAGAGTGTCTTAGCTCCTCAAGGCTTTCTGATCGGATTTGACTTCAGAGTAGATTAATTTAGCTCTTAATTGAGCGTGCCTACTAAATCTCAGCTTAACAGGCCAGAAATCCTGTTGTCTGATGCTAAATCCATTGGATCTGCTGCGGTCTGGAGCAGGGGTAACAAGTCTTTGCAGGAAGGCTTTGATTTAAAGTGCTTACTCAGCTCTGTGCAACTGCTGCCTCAGGCTAGCTTCTACTGAGACCAAAGAGCCCAGACTAATTCTGCCTTAAAAGTTGAATGAATGATTCAGAAACGAGTGATTTAAACAGTTAACACAGATCAGGCCTCCCACTCCGAGGTGCTGGTTGTAGTTACTGAGAGAGAAATTGGTCAGAGGAAGGTTTCACTGGCTAGAGCCAAAAATCAGACTAAAGACATATTGGGGGGGGGTGCTTTTGCCTTTCGTATTTAATGTGCCCCCCTTAGAATTTGCCTTTTCTTTTTGTCGCTCTTCCCCTCTTTGTGGCTTTCCACTGCTTATTTTCCTTTACTTTCCTTTAAACTATCGACTCTGAAGGTTCATTATACATGTTTTCTTGTCTTTTCTCCTTTTTTAAAATTTACTTTGACTAAAGTAATATAGTTAAGGAGGTGGAAGAAAATGGCAGCAATGCAGCTTTTAGCCCAGAGAAGTATCCTTTTTCTTCAAATCTTCATTTGATCTAGCCTAGTGGTTAAACACTTGTTTGAGGTTTTTGATGTGTGTGTTTGATGCGTGCGTGTGCCTGACTGCCTGTGTCTGTCTGTGTGTGTGTGGGTGTGTGGGTGTGTGTGTGGGTGTGTGTGTGGGTGTGTGTGTGTGTGCATACACAAATTTTTTGTGTGTCTCTCTGCAGCCATGCCCGTCTCCGCTGCATGTGTGCCTGCAACAGGTGCTCCTATTGCCTGTGTCAGAACCTCCTCAAGTTGGAGCTGCTGCGCAGTGTTAAGGCCCAACTCCACAGGGTCGTTTTCAACAGGTTCATACATAGAATAAGCAGTAGTGTTTTAACATAGACTTACTCCTCCTCTCTCTGCCTCCCTCCCTCGGGCTGGACCTCCAGGATGGGTCACAGAGAGGCTCTTGTTTAACCCAAGCTCTCTAACACTGGTGGTAGTGGAGGCTCCTCTACTTTCCTTCAATGCTGGCCATTGGTCAGGTTTACATTGCATATCCACTGCAAGGAAAGGGAATGTTCACTGATGGAATTCACTTTACTAGTGTGTTTTGATAATGTAATAATAATGTGATACTTCATTGATCGTTGTTGGGGAAATTCTCTTTTCGTTTGCTCCCCTCCGGGGAGCTCAGAGTGAAGATTCAGGTACAGAACGCTCCTGGAGCTGGTAGGGATTCAGTGACTTGCTCAACGACATTTCAGCAAGGTGGATGCTTGCTGACACGGGGCTTGATCTGGGGTCATGTGGTCGGATATGATAGTCTCTCTAACCACTAGACCACCCTGCTGCCCTAAAGGTCAATGGTTTATTGTTTCAGCTGGTTTGATAGTTTTTTTCAAACTGACTACGAGGAGAATCAGAACTCACTTTCTTTGGAAATATCTTATGTAGCCTGATTGATACGTTGCTTCACAACCAAACCAAATGCGAGCTTAGACTCCATTGACTTCTGCATGATATGCTGAAAGAGCCCAGCAGTTAGGCTAGGTTGTGATGACGTATTTTGGTCTCTGCTCCAGCCCCACCCAGCCAACCTCCCCTCTGTACAGCCTGACACAGCGAAGCGTGACCAAACTATCTGCCATGCTGTGCCAGCTAACACCTAGGCTCCTAGCCAGGGAGGTAACAGTGTGTGGTATTGCATTGGAATCTGCCTGAACGGTGCATGATGTCTCAAATGAATTGCTTGTCCAATACTCACTGAATTCCCAATATTGACTCCAATAAATAACACAGACAGCCTTGAAATTTAAATTTAAATTGAATTTGAAGTGAAACATTTCCATTTTGTTATGAGGAACAGATAGCTAACCAGTTGTACTTTGGGATTTAACCAGAGTCATGCATAGGTCTGGAAAGTCTAGAAAAGTATGGAAAATGTATTTGATCAAAATATGGATAATTTTTGTTGTTCAGTCCTGATGCACATATGACTACAGACATTATGCAGTTATGGACCCACAGTTGTGATATTTGTGTAATACAGAATAATCTCTTATGCTATAGTGTAATGTACTCTAGCCATATTGTCCAGCTACTGTCAGCATGTCATCATAATTGATACTGGCCAAATATAAAAGCAGTCAAGAAGCACTGGAAAAATAATGCAATTTAAAAATGGAAAATGTGTTGATTAAAGTGATTAAACCGAAGCATGGATTTCTGCTGTGCCGTATTCTTTAGTTCTGTGCATCCTGATTTTATTTAAAAAAAAGTTAGTCCGTACTTGAATGTTCAAACATGACCTAGGTAGCCTTGTGTAGGTCACATCTAGAATGGTGTTTGTCCCCTGAGGTGGATATGCAAAGTGTAAATCTTGACTAATAAGCATATCATTTGCATAGTAAATGAGAGAAACACAACCATGCTCTATAGTTTGGTTTGTGCTTCACCTGAAAACCTCATTGAAGTCTGCATGTCTATATGTTTGGCTGTGTGATTTTTCTTTTATCACATAAAAGTATTAAATTTCTTATTGTCCATCTATTTCTCTTTGGTATTGACCTTCATCAATTATCAAAGAGCGCTTGATTGATTGTCTGTGAAGTTTTCAGTCTGGTTTTGTCTTGATGTTATTACCATTCTTGCACCAAAGTCTACACCTACAAGAGAAAAGCCATTGCCATAGCTGCCACGCTCTTATTTTGGGGGGGAATTAAACAATGTGTGTCTCAATTTCTGGGGATCATTTTTCTAGCCTATTGTTATAGCCTTTGTTGACTGGTTCTCTTGTGAGTTTAGACTTGGTAAATTAGCTTAACAGACTGCTTGGTGTTCCATGTTTAAAATAAAAATGTTTTTCTTTTATGTTTAAATTGATTTTACTGTACCTACCAATCACCCTTTAATTTCATCCCATTTTTCTATCTTGTATTGTTTCCTGTCCTTGTTTTTTTTTTTTTTTCACTCTATAGGTGTTCACACAACTGTTTTTGGCTGCCCCTCTTTCTCTTCTTCTTGCATGTCTTCACCCTCTGCTAATCTGCCTGTTGTAATGTGTGCATGCCTCATCTGTTTTTAACTCTCACTCACTAACCTAAGGCACACCTTGGTCCTTAGTGCAGTATCACCATCTATTGGCAGTGGGGAATAGGTGTCTCCTCTGTGCAGCACTATACTTAAGGAGACTAGAGCTTGGTGTTTTGCACAAGATGGGGAATATTTATTGAACCTCAGTGCAGGGTTTGAATGGCTGTTAATGATGTTATATTGTGCCTTGGAAGTAGTGCGTTGTGTGTTTTGCAGATTTTGGCCTATTTTATTGACCAGTGATTATAGGCCAACAACGGCCTGGTAGACAGCAAGGCCGGCGGGTATTCATGGGCCTAGGCAGACCTAGATAGTGTTGTGTCCAATACTAACCCTTTTGGTGATGCTTTTTTAAACTCTGGGAGTTGTTGATACCATTAATGGCATGTCACTAAACGAGCCAGCCCTGGCTTAGGCAGTGGAAGGAGCGGACACACCACATTTACTACAGAGTCTGTTTCCCTCAAAGTGGGTTTGGCTGGCTGGATCAGTTTCTACTTTGTTGTATATTTACGCTGTAGGCATTTAGCTGACACACTTATCCAGGTCATTGAGTGCAACAGTAGAATTCCTAAATCACCAAAATTACAAGCAACCAATATAGTGAGGAGTGCAAGGTTCAGAGCCATAGAGCCTAGACAGTATTCCTGTGACTGTTGAATGAACATGCAAAAAATGGCAAAGAAAGGACATAAAGTAAGAGCTAGGAGAGAGGTACAGGATATGAGAAAGCCACTTGAGAAAATTAGGATTTTCTTTTTATTGAAGCCAATGTGTAGGGAATGTAAATTAAGAGTCCCTTTTGACTCATTTTGGTTTTCACTTTGATTTGTTTCCTTGTGGCTCAAATCCAAAATCTTAATTAATGTGCATGCCTTGTCCCTTACCCTGTCCAATAAACCTAAACAGAATAAACATTTATTTTCTAAGACTGGATAGGCCTACAATTTAAAGACCAGACCTTTCTAATCCAAAAGCCACTTTACAGTAACAGTGTTGTAGCTAGTAAATTATTGATGTCAAACAAGGTCTTTGAAATATGCAGGGATGTGATCAGTAACACAGAACATGGGCAAAAAAGAGCAGGCAAACAGAACTGGAGACAGATTGAAGTCGTATGTCCAAAGAAACTGAAACCCTAGGGGAGACAACTTTAAAATACCTGGTGGCCATGATAACCACTCTGCCATCAGACCAGTCTTCACATCTGGTGTGTACAGTCTGTATATGCGGTGTGTACAGCCTTTCATTGTGTGTTGTGTGCAGTGTTATTTGACCAGGTTTGGTTGCAGTCATGCTAGTTTGTGCTGTTGGGCTGTGGGTGGAGGTTGAAGTTCCCTACTGTATTTGTGTGTGTGCCTCTGTGTGTGTGCGCGCGCGTGGCGTGCACCCATGGTCGGTGTGTGATTGTGTGTGTGTAAGGCTGCTGGGCTGGGTGGATTGTGTGGGGTCTTACCTGCTGGATGAGGAGGAGTGCAGCCTGGTGCAGCAGGTTACAGCCGTCTCCAACGTGGAGGAGTCCATCTATATGGAGGCCTCTGCTGAACAACTAACAGACAAACCCTCAGACAGGTAAAGGCAGAAACGACATCCAGAGGGAGAAAGGTGTGTGTACATTTGTATAAGTGGACAGATGGACGAGCGCGCTTCATTACGACACATTGATTGACTGATTACTTGCTGTTGGAGAAGTGCAACTGTCCTTCATTCTGCACTCAAAAATGTCTTCAACTTTTCCCATAATGTTTTTTTTTTACCTAATTGTTTTCAAGTCATTACTATAACTATTGTTTTCAAGTCATTACTATAACTATTCCCGGCTCTTACCATTGTTGACATTTATGTCCTGAAGGGTTGTAGAGAGGCTTGTTGGAGTCTCTGTAGTTAAAGACGGCTAGTCGTTGTAGGTCTGTGTCTGTCTTTCGAGGAGGGGACAGGGGTGACCTGTGTTGGAGGAAGAGGTGTTTCAGGAGGGTTACTCTGCTGATCCTACCAGAGTTCCAGGGCTCTATTGTGTCTTGTAGGCCTAAATATAGACCAACTAGGCTACATTGCAGAGCTGGCTCAGTCTGACTGATTGACTGACTGTATGTCTGCCTGTGCGTTTTGTATGATTGTAGAGGTGTTGGAAGTATTTAATTTTCTAGACCCAAGTTGCCATTGAAACTATCCACTTGGGGTATATGAAACACTTTTCTCTCTCTTTTTCTCCTTTGTTATCTCCTTCATTGGCATTTTCACAACCTTCACTTCATTGCGGTTCGCATAGTTCCCCCACTGTTTGTGCTTCTTGCTAAGGCAGCTGGATTTGTGTTTGATTGGCATGAGATGGTTGGAAACATTTTGAACAGGAAAGGCAGGTGCTACCTGATTTGAATACTCCTTCAGTAGTTTGAAATGTTTTCTCTGGTTCCATGCCTCTCATTGCATTTTAGACCAGCCTACATGCTGCTTCTCATAGTTCGACACCACTCCTTCTCTTCACCAAATAGCTTTATTGTCTGATCCCGTTCCCTAAACCTAACCAAATGACAAAAGAAAGCATGTGTTCCTGTTCCAGGCTGGTATCAGAGACAACTCAAACTGTTTCGATACCTGAACAGCAGGGGAGATTCAGGGGAAACAGGCTCAGCTATGAGTGCCTGTTTGTTTATGACTAAGTTTCAGGTAGTTTCTGCCTGAGAGAGAACTTTACTTTGTTTTGTCATTTGGCAACTACTCAAAATAAATAACTTTCCCGCTCAACTCAAAACTGCTCTTGATGCCGTCCGGGTGAAGACTGTTGTGCATACTGTTGTTCAAAAAAAGAGAAAAGTCCTCACTACAAAATAAATTACAAACGTTTATTTAAATGGCCTGAGACGCGTTCGTTTCGTTAAACTTTTGTAATTTATTCGGTAGTGCGGACTTTCCTCTTTATTTGGCAACTACTCCCAGTGTGTTTTTCAAATGGGAAAAGGCGATATTATGTTCATATGTTATATATTTTTCTCCCTCTTTTTCTTGCTTTCTCTTTTTCTCCTCACCCAATCTCTCTGTCTCTCTCTCTTCTCACAGGCACATGGCTCAGGCAGACCTGAAGAACTCAACTTTCTGGCTGAGAGCGAGTGTCGGTGCCACAGTGTTTGCCGTGCTGGGCTTCGCCATGTACAGAGCACTTCTCAAGCAGCGATGATCAGACAATTGAAAGCATGCGACAGCTACTTCCTCCCCAGTCCCTCTGTCCACTGTGCCCCTCCCCTCCTACCTGAAAGACTAAAGACCACCCAACCAACCAGGCCCATTGCCTCAGCCCCACCTCATCCACTTCCCCTCCTTCCCATGCAGTACGGGCAAGAACAAAAAAGAGCGAAATCATAGATGCATTTTATATATATTTGAAAATGAAGAGTGTCATTCTTTTGCAATTAAATTTTAAATGTCACGTGTTCATCAGTCAAATCTAACTGCCCGCATTCTGGGATCTATTGGTATAGTCTAGTCCAGATCAGACTGTAGTAGTCACTGGATGTTTTTAACAGATGGTCGTAATCCAGTCTTCTTTTTTCTCAGGTCAGTATTATTAGCTAGATGGTTGGAGACCAGAGAGTGAGAAGAGGCAGCCATAGAGAAACACCACAAAAGGGACTTAAAAACCATCTTTTTATAGATGTGTATATACAGTATATATTATGTATTCCTCTGGTATTTTAGGATTGGATCCCAGACAAGATCACAAGCCAGGAGAGCTTGCTACATTGACTAGAGTGCAGCTCTCCACATCTAACACTAGAAAGGTCATGGATGTCATTCACATGTTTTTTTGTTTGTGTTAATTTATTAAACTGTTTTTTGTTTCTGTTTTGAGTGGTTTATTCAGCACCGCATGAAACGGATATTGGGATTTACATTTTTCATGTATTTTTGTATTTAGTATTATCAAAGCTGTCATCGTGGTGTATAACATGACTATCTGCTTCCATTTTTACTTTTCTGGTTTTCAAATAGAGCTTTGTCCTTCGTATTATATTTTTTATGAAGTTAGAGACACCACAAAGCTAAATTATGCTATTAACAGCCATTCAGTGCACCTCTCCCACCTTAAAACTATGGAAAGGTTTCTTCTCATTGACTTTTCCAACATTTACAATAAAGAACTATGATCTGGCACGGCTTCATGCGTGTTATTGGGTGAAAGCTGTTAAACATCAAAAATGAGGTTGAAACTGTTGAAGATATATCTAATAAGGGACACGAACAACCACTGATGTTATTCATTTGTGTTTCCCTGAGCAGTAGCATAAGTAGCATAAATTCTTTTTAAAATCAGCCTTTTTAAAAATTTTCAGAGGCTTCATATACGCCGTATGTATCATAGATCATCAAAAACTCAAGTTCACTCTTTGTGTGTGCTTGTGCTCAAATGGGCTCATAAAGCAGAATAGAGAAGCGAGTAGGTGACGGGGCTGTGAAACATTTGCTCTCAGCCTGCGTGAGGAGGAAGTCACACCACACACACAGGTAGACAATTAAAACTAGCCACAGCGCTGAACTTGCCATCTACTGTAGCCAAACATGTCAGCAGCCGAGACCAAGTTATTGTTCGAGGGCTTCCTGAAGAAAAGAAAAGATACTATGGTAAGATATATGGAATCTAAACTGTGGTCATCAGACCTGCGTGGAAATCTGTTTGACTTACCTGCTGATCAAAATCTATCTTTATTTCATTATTTCTTTAGAAAATGAGCTGGGCAACATATTGGTTCAGGCTCCAAAACACAACCTTGTTCTTCTACACTAAAAAGGATGGCAGCGCCGTAAGTAGATATTTGCTGTGGTGGAAAGCACTTTCAACTTAACACTGGTGAATTACATTCATACTGAGCTCCTGAATAGTCACTTTTTATTTATTTATCCCTTGTTATTGCGGATATCATTACAAACTGTTTTTATGTCACCATCACTGCCTATATTATATTACTTTCCATTACACTGTTTGTCCCGGCACCTATTGCACGCTCAGCCGTCCCGGTGGGGGATCCCTCTTTGACTTGGCCCACCCAAAGGTTTCTTCCATTTTTCACCCTGATAAGGTTTCTTGGAAGTTTTTCCTTTAATGCTTTGAGGGTCTAAGGTTGGTGGTGCCGGGTAGGTTAGGCTTTGTAGAATAGGTAGACTGCTAACTTTTTGTTTTTGTACTGTTGTTATGTTGTTCTGCGTCACTGTTTGTTTGTTATCATCATTTTGTAACTCTTGATTGTTGCTTAGGTAGATCTAGTTTGACTCATTTGCTGTAAAGTCCTTTGAGACATGCTTTGTGATAAAGGGCTATATAAATAAATGAACTTGAACTTGAACTTATTGGTCATTGTCCAGCCTAGCTCTCTTATTTATGACATTAGTTATATACATCCATCAAAGACTAGGAGAAATAGATGTTGGCAGTGCATACTTATCTTTTCATGAGATTCCCAGTGAATCAAATGCGATGATGACATTATTCTGCTGTTTTCACAGTCACACCTGAGAGGCCTGTACTACATTTACACTGTGAGTCCACCTCCATTCATTACACTTGATGCAGCAGAGACTCCATTGTCTCTAGTGATTTTCTTTTTTCTTTAACCATTATGCACCAAAGTTTCAAAGCCACTAACTAACTTGATACATAAGACTGATTTACTTAAGTCCACTTGTTGGGCCAGGTGCAGTCGGTGCGAGAGGTTCAGAGGGACAATGGCAAGCGCTTTGTGTTCGAGATCACCATGACCAATGGAAAGAGAAAACTGCTGGTGAGTCACTTCTGCTGTTTGACTGTGACACCAATTCAGCTAGTCCAACTGCGCAGTGGGTGGTGAGTGTGTGGGAGGTCAGGTTTCAGGAGATGTGCTGGTCTGTATCAACCCTAACCCCATCCTGACAACGCTGTGCCTCCAAACCAAAATCTGTGTGTGTGTGTGTGTGTGTGTGTGTGTGTGTGTGTAGGCAGCAGAGACAGCTGCTCTGAGGAAGGAGTGGATAGGACACCTATGGCAGGCCATGCATCTTTCTAGCTCTGGGGGCCCGGACCCTGGAAGCACACAGTACGTTTATTCCACCATGACAGATCCGAAATGGACTAAAATGATCAATTTTAGGTCAACGGGACATTGACACTGACATGCTTGTGGGTGATTTGCTCAATGCCATGTTATCTATAACAGGCAGGCAGAAGTGGAACCTTACTGAATAGCTGTCCCCTTTTTTGGCCACCAGTCTCTCTCATGCTAGCCATGTCACTTGTTCTGTTCTTCAGCCTGGATGTGTGTGAGCAGGGAGAGAGATTACACTCCAGCACAAACAGCTGCTCAGACTGTGACAGTGTGACAGGGTCGCTGCCTGGTCGGCCCCTCTCTGCCCCCGCTCTTCCAGACCAGAGCCTCCATGAGGACAGCAGCACCCTCTCCTCCCTCTCCTTCTCTGAGGAGCTGGACAGTGAAGAGGCCACCTACCAAAACACACCGCCAGCCTGGAAATACCAGCATCACAATGGTAACGTTTCAAATGCTTTACGAATTCAAGCTTTTTGAGTTTCAATGTTTTACTGTATATTTGTTTGTTCGTTTTTCTAAAGATTTGCATTTTTACACTTACATTTTAGGCATTTAGCTGTGTAACAGTAGAATAAGCTTAAATCCCTAGATCATCAAAGTTAGTAAGGAGTGCAAGGGTCAGGGCCTTAGTGTCCTGACAATATTATTGTAACCATAGAATGATGATGTAAGAGACAATCGGATAGGAAAATAAATAAAATAAGAACTAAGGAGGGAGATAGAACAGAGAGATAGAAGTGTCATGATAATCTCATAAAGGATGAGACATTGAAGCCAGATTATGTTGAAATACAAGTCATTATTTCAAGTCACTGATAATTCTGTCTTGAATTGTGATAGCAGCAACGTGGCGCTAAATCTACTCTGTTTCCAGGTGAAAGGCTCGACGGTGCTCATTGGTCCAGCAGTGTGGAGGAGAGACAAGAGGAGGGAGACTATGATGTTTTACCACCTCGAAACAGTTAGTATCATCTTCAGCATAAACGTACTGCTGTGACAGACATTTACATAAATGTACAAAGTATAACATAAACATTTAACGGCTGTTAAACGTCCAAACTGTCCAAACCCTACCATGTGCTATATTATATCTCTTTAGCAATATATGAGATCAACCAGTCATCAGAGAAGGACTCGGATCAGGACGAGGACCTGTATGACGTCCCTCTCTCTAACAGGAGGGCTGCTGAGGGTGAGATTACATGTTTTGTACAGTGCAAATGCAGTAGCTTTAATATACCTTGTTATACCAGGATGATATGTTTCATTGTTTGGTGTGAATTTTATCCATTTCAGAGCACAGAGAAATGACAGAGAGCATCTATGATGTGCCAAGCACTCTTCTGAGGAAGATGTCTGATCACACTATTGGTAAGTTTGGCTTCATGTTACTGTGACTGTCCTTCCTGTCATCATGTCTCTTTTGTTTAGAGGATCCCTTTCTGAATTCACATCTCTTCCTGCACTATAAGACAGCCAAATTAGCCTAATCTTTTCTCAGAATGATTTCTGCAACATTTGCAACAAATGTCTCTCATCTGTTTGCAGACCAGCTGGAGGAGGGAGGGAGTCTACTGGAGGATATGATGTCCAGTATGGGGGGACAGCCGGCAGACTGGGGGATAGCTGCAGCCGCCTCTGAGGGACCGCACATGCCAATGTATCTGTAGCACCAGAGACTAAATTCTTTGTAGTTTTCCTTCCTTAATAACTACCACTTTGTAAGTGTGACTCATTCACAGGTTTATTAAAAACAAACAGTAGCTATGCGATCTGGTATGATAAATGTGTTTATTATGACATCTTATGCTATACAAAATCAGCGTTCATAATGTATGTCATCTTTGAACTTTCCTTTTCGATGCTACAGACATGCACACCCACTGACAATAAAGAGGATCAATAGTATTATTTATTTAAGCTCCTATATACAAGACCAAGAACCACATATTAATTTATAGCATATAACGCACTGTACAGAGCCAATCATTTTATACACATAGGTCAGTCACACTATGGTTCACTATAGCAAACTGACTCACCGACATGTCACTTGGTTCACAGTTTAAAGTACTCACCACCATCAACAATATTGCTTTATTACACACTTTGGACTGGTTTCATGGGAATGGTCAAAGTCTAGTTCTAAAATATTTTCCTGTGGTTAAGAACCTGGCACAGCCTTTAAGCAAATGCTTAGTAAATCTAGTTAGAGATTGGTCTCATACGGTACAATGATGGAAGATGGACATTTGTTCTCAGCATGAACTCTTGGGCTGGTGAAAGCTGTGAAGATGATGTTTGTAAACAGAGCATACTTTGCATACACTTGATATCCATAAATTACACTATATCTACAACACTGCATTCCCACAGAAAGATTAAATAGACTATATAATGTCACTTGATAGACAAAGATAGAAGTTCTCATATGACAAAAATATAGTAGTGCAGTAACAAAAGCAAAGGATAAAAGTGATTTGTGCATTCTCAACAAACATGTTTCTCCTCAAAAGAAAATAAGAATACAATCTAATAATATACAAAATTATAATAAAAGACAATTTAGACATAAATAGGCAAACAATCCATTGATAATTCCATCGTTTAGTCAGGATAAGCAGTAGCTCTGTAGTTTGGATCAATTAAAGCGTTGTGATCAATGTCAGTTTAGCAACAAAGTAGTAGTAGTAATCATTTTTGGTTCATAGTGTTAATACTGATTTCTAACACACTCTTTGAACACATAAATTGCAAATGCAAAACATAATAACATCAGCATATAGTTAGAGATACAGCATATTGGGGAAAGTGCCAGACACAGGAACAGAACTGTTATATTGACTATAGAAAGGATGCTCCAGTTGGTAGTTTCAATCAAAGCCTCTCTACATCTAGATTTAAACAGATTTTTAGCACTGAATTCAGATAGGTATCTCTGCCAATTCACCTTCACCCAAAGTGCAATAAATAGGTCATTTTCCAATCATCCTAAAATGCATTTCATTGTCATCTTCAATTAACAACTAACCTTAATTGGTAAGATCAATACAGTGATGTTATTGAATCAGTAAACCATGTCAAATAACCAAAAAAGAAAGACACATTTGTAGAAGGGAGTCGAGCTTTGAGACTGGGCTGTTGTGTTTTATAGTAGATATCCCTAGTCTGACCACCACCACCCTTCTAGCTGGGAGGCATCAGTAGTGCCAGGGGACTTTTCATCCACCTGTCATAACGCCTAGTGGATTCAAAAATGCCCCAGCAGCTTACATTTTTACCTGCCAACTGATATTTAAAGCAGAATGTAATGCTATGTTCAGAATGATGGTTAGTTATCGGCCAAATGGCTGGTAGAGTAGATAATCTTGCAAGCCACAGCCAAAGTATCCAGGTACCACAATTTGGCGGGTGGTTGCTCTGAGTTTCCCACGCTGGTATGAGTGCTGTGATGGAATCAGGCCTGGGCCTGGGATTGTTCCCTGAGGAACTCCTCCAGGATGGTGATGATGCTGAAGGCCTCAGGCAGGTCGCTGTGCTCCGCCCTGGCGTTCTGCAGCAACACGTCCCCATTTCCGCAGCCCTGCAGGAACTGGCAGCAGCGGAATAGGGCATAGTGACTCATCTCTGCCTGCCGCACAAAGCGCTTCAGGCTGTTCATGTCCTGGATGGCCTGTAGAGTGGGAGTGGTGGTTTGTGGAGAAAAAGAAAAGATAAAAAGGAAAAAGGTCACAATAAAGGAAAGAGGCAGTGGGGGAAAGTGTCTTCAAACACAGAAAAATTTAAAATGAGTAATATATCTGCCAAGAGAAGTCAAAATTCGGTCTGTGTGTGTGTGTGTTTTCCCACCTTAAGTTTGAAGTTCTCCAGAATCTGTCTGAGCATAAAAGGATTACAACGCTCTGCTGCGTTCAGGAATGCCTGAATCCAGTCATCACAAAACCGATTACTGACTGGGGGAAGAAAACATCTATGTTAGACTTCTAGACTTTGTAAGATTTACGGTACAGAGAACAAAAAAGGTCATTTATCCATTTCAGACCTACATTGGAGTGTGTGAGGGTATATCTCAGGGTACCACCTACCAGTGTTGGAGAGTGTGGGTGGGCTGGTGGAGCAGTCTATAGTCAGGTCAGAGTGTGTGTCCTCTGAGATGGCCTTACATAGAGAGGCTGTAGTAGTGTCTTGCTGAGAAAGGCCCTGCAAACTGGCTGCTTTGATGAACCTGATATACAACAGAAGTTCAGCATTCAACAGACAGACCACTAATTACATACATGGACATATACAAAAGCACATGCACAGAGCTAGCCTATAACATACACAGTGGTGAGACACTGTGCACTTCAAATCAGCAGTCAGAGCTGCTGATCTTTAAGCAGTCTTAGGATTTGGTAAGTACAGGTACCGTAAACTAACTCACCTGGACACATCAGCCTTTGTCCTCTCGTCTGAATTGATGACCTCCACGTGTGTGTGACTCAGAGCCTGGATACAGAATGCTTAGTGGTTGTAATGCATTGTTCTGGGAATATTTTTATGTCTTGCACACAAACAGAATTTGAGTGATATCAAAATAAGTGAACTGGATCAAAGCATGCACAGGGAATGATTTAATGCACAGAGTAAATATACCTTTAAGTTGTCTTATGATGTAATGATACAGTGGGGATGGTAATTTCAAATTTTTCAACATTTCACATTATCTTACCTTTCTTTTGGTAACAAACAGGTTACTACCAAGCAACAACCCACAATAGAATGACCATTCCTATATACAGCAGGTTATTCAAGGTTTTGGTAGTTCTACAATGACCTTGGCAGTTTTATTTATTTGTAGTTTGACAGGGTCACTCAGGGAGCAGCTAAATGGGAGCGGGTTATGTCATGGTCATGGTGGAATATTCTAGAGGAGAAAGTGACTCACGGCATGCAGCAGGAAGCTGATGCTGCCATGGACCAGCTGCACCACCCGATAAATGTGCATCACAGACTCCTCGTACCACCGGCTCAGATAGGGACGCACCTCTGTCTCCAGGTTCTGCAGCTGATGCACACACAGAGGGACAGAAAACAATCTTACATCAACAATACAACGATATATAATTACAGCTCCATTACACTGTTATTCCACTCTCTTACCTCTGGGGTTTGTAGACTGCTCTGCAGGCCTTGGACGTACTTATCCAGCTCTAGTCTGAATGTGCATTGAGTCAAGGAATTTGAATGTTGCTTGCTTCTCTGCCCAAAGTTACAATGCTGTGGATGCAATGTAACAATGCTGGAAAGAACAACTCAAATATAGCAAGGATATAATTAATACAATTAATGCTGGAGGACCTTGTATGATGCTTGTTACATGGATTGACTTCATGACAACACTATATAAAAGAGTATTGTCAGCAAAGGATATAAGTTCAGTCCTTTTTCAGAGCCCCCCATAAAACAGATGACATATCCATTGCCATCGGCGTCAGGCTGCTCGGGTGACTTCTCCTGCTCCAGGAGACAGCAGTAGCAGCCTACTGCCTGCTCTGGGACACTGGGAAGAATGAATCATCAGCACATTTGTGCTATTAAACATCCCAAGTCATTGAGTTTGTCCATCTCTGATCTTAAGGACCTTCTCTTTATAAAGCTACATTAATTTTATTACTGCAGTGGAATTACGTATATAGGCTACACCCGCAATAATGCCATGTGTACTACAATGATGAAACATGTACTACATCAGTCCAAAGGTATGAGGTAAAAGAATAATTAAGATCTAGGGTTGTTTTGTCACGAAGCCTTGAAGGCTAGTATACTTGCTGTCACTTGATGTCACAGCTCCTATATGCAGACTTTATGTGGTGGTCCTTTGGTCGTGCCATTTTGCATCCTCTTAGTAAGTATTGAGTGTAATTTGATTGGGGATGCAAAAGGGTGTGAGTGAATATGAAAAAGTCATTATTACCTGAGCTCCACAGTGGCGATGTTGCCCATGCCCCCAAGCAGGGCTCCTTTGCTTAGCCTCCTTGAGATGTAGCAGCGCAGCTCAGGTTCCGCCTCCGATGGCAGGCTGCTGTCAACTAGGGTCAGGCTGTGGGCAGGACAGAGAGTCACTATGGATACAGACAGCCAGTGGGGGTGATGAGGAATTTCGAAGCCAGTCAAGTCAATGGAGAGGAGATGGAAGAAGCTGATGACCGTAAGCCACATCCACACAACACACCAATAGAGTGACATTATGATTCTCTTTGGTCAACTGAGTCACATAGCCTTAAATAAGTCATTTCTCTTGTGTTTCTAATATCACAAAGTCAATGAGAGAATATGTTTTGCCATTGACCTATAACAATTTACCATGACATTCAAAGGCAATTCATTCATTCATTTGTTCATTTTCCTCAACTCCAGTTGCCAATTACACATGCCAATGGAGAGCCCATACAGATTAGGAGAGGCCTAAAGGCCATGTAACTCAGTATTGGAGAAAAAGTTGGCACAGTAATGACCAATCAGAACACAATCAGGAAAGAAACAGCATTGATTCCATGTTGATTGGATTTCCTGTGGCAGCCCCGTGGATACACCAATGCACAACAGTGAAACCCAAAGAGGAACAACCACTGAGAGCAAGGAGAAGTAGGTGGATGGCTCCTTTGTTACCTAAAGTCATCCTGACTGGTTGTGGAGTCTGTTCTTCTCTGGTTCCATGCCACATTTTCCCCAGTAGCATCAGATCTAAGACAAGTGACAGTTTACTCATCACCTGGTTAGTTATTAATGTACAAATCTGCTTTAGCCTGAATGAATGCCACTGTCAGCGGTTCAGGAACAACTGAAAAGTGCTTTTGGGAAAGAATGTTGGATTGAAACAGCGATCTGGAAAAAGCCACACATCTACACATCAGGGAGCTTGTTATATTCAGGAAAAACAGAGAGTGCTCTGCATTATACTGTGAGATGTGTTTATGATCTCCTGTAGAACAATGGATAACTAGTGCAGACAAAATAATTCTGGACAGATATATTTTCCAATGCATTCTTCAAATCTTAAATTATTTAGTTAAGAAAGTTATCTTATTGCAGAGCTAGCATGACAGGAATTTGGCTTAACTTGTTACATCTAACGTTAGTGGAATAGAAGGCAAACTCTGGGATTGAGAATATTAACCTTTACCTTGTGCCTTCATAAAGGTAGATGGTGTAGTAGCAGTTCAGTTGAATTTTCTGGTTGTATCCAGCAATTTCTTCGCTGTCAAAGTCATCTCTCTCTTCCACATCAATTGAGTCTTGGAAGGATGAGGTTTGTGAAGTAAACATTATACACGTAGCACGTAGCAAGCTAGCAGCTGTCTACAATGACAGATGACAAGGTCGTGTTTTTCTTATTTATGCTGGGTTGGTATTACTGACGTTGGGATCTCCGATTAAGACCGAAATGGTAAAAGCGCAGAGCACAAAATGTACTGGTGTGAACCAAGAAGGTTTAATGTAAACAGTATCCTTTTTCCCCGTTTAAGATTAACTGGTTTCTGCGCGTGCGCAACATTGTTCTGCGTGTACGTTCAAAAACATGTCCGACTATGATATTGATTTCACATATTGGTTCGTGGGGCAAATGTTTTCAGTAATGAATGTGCACTTATGGGGTTTTAAGTAGACGTTTTCATGATTTGTGCAAATCTATAAATATATACCAATCAAGAAATTGAACAGCTAGCAAAAATATTTAATCATACGTCTGTAGAGGCGTTGTATTGTCCATTGGAGAGTTGGCTGTTCGCAAAACATATCAACCAGGCTAGAAAAAGAGAGATATCTGACAGATTACACAGTACACATAGTACACTAAAATGTATGTTAGTCACCAAACACCTAGCCCAGGTAAACAAACAGTCGTTTTTTTTTTCCGCCAGGGGGAACGCTATTCTTCTATCTAGAATCTAGTCCACACCGCAATGGCTTGTGGGATGTTGGAGAACTGACGCCATCTTCAATTCGGCTGTTCAGTTGTAGCAGTGAATTGCCAGAACAGAAAACATGGGAAGAAAGAAGAAAAAGCAAATGAAACCTTGGTGCTGGTATCCTTTTTCTAACTCTTACATTTAGTATTATATTATATATAGCTTATTATAAGAAACTCTCGCACAAGACTTGGTTCTTTGGTAGCCGACGTTAGGTGACGGTTAACCTACGTTCATCTTAGCTAAAGTTAGCTAAGCGTAAGTTAGCTTAAGCTTTCCAGTGAGTCTCTCGTAGGCTCTCAGACTGTAGCATCATGTTTTATCCGACTGTTGGTAGTGTTGCAAAAGTTTACTGTTCAGCTCTGGGTGAAATGTAATAGGATATCAAAGACACGCGACAAACATGAAACAACCATTTCCTAAACCGTGAGCTCAGGTACTGTAACAGAGATTTTGACGATGAAAAGATTCTCATTCAGCATCAGAAGGCCAAACACTTCAAATGTCACATCTGCCATAAAAAGCTGTACACTGGCCCTGGGCTAGCAATCCACTGTATGCAGGTGAGGAAACCAATCATGCAAACCATTTTTCTTAAATACTGTTTTATTTGTATTCCATTCATGTATTTACTAACAATTATGCCACTCACACTGATCAATTCTTTCTTAGGTACATAAAGAGACCATCGATGGAGTTCCCAATGCAATACCTGGAAGAACAGACATTGAACTGGAAATCTATGGCATGGAGGGTATTCCAGAGAAAGACATGGAAGAGAGAAGAAGAGTACTAGAACAAAAAACCCAAGGTATTGCTACTACAAGAATGCCTCATTAACAGTATGGTGTGTTTATTTTTCCTGGCCAAAATTATTTTATTATATTCTGTTCTATTCTAATCTAATTGATTCTGTTCTATTTTCTGTGTGTCAGAGTCTCAGAAGAAGAAGCAGAACCAGGACGACTCAGATGAGTATGATGAGGATGACGAGCCTGGTCCGTCCTTCCAGCAGCCTGCTGCTGCCCAGCCCCAGGCAGGCTACATCCCCCCTATGACCCAGCCTGGCCTGCCTCCTGTGTCTGGTGCTCCAGGGATTCCACCAGGCAACTACTCAGGTGGGGACAGTGATGGGTTTGCTTAAACCTTACCATATGTGGGTAATACATGCAAGTTTGTGAAAATTGGTTATCTTTTTGTCTCAGGAATGCCACCAATGATGCCAGGTGTGCCACCAATGATGCCAGGGATGCCCCCTGTAATGCCAGGAATGCCACCAGGGTGAGGGCATGGCATTTCCTGTCTTTGACTGTCATGCCTGTAATCTCATCCATATCATATCTTGTATTTTCTATTTCTCCATGTATTTAGGATGATGCCAATGGGTGGGATGATGCCTCCAGGTCCAGGGATGCCTCCAATGATGCCAGGCATGCCACCAGGTACCCATTTCCCTGCCAGCACACGCCTTCACAAAGCATCCATCTCAGCTTCAGAGCCTTGCTGTGAATTTGTCTAACGAGGCTGCACATTCAAGTTCAAGTTCATTTATTTATATAGCCCTTTATCACAAGCATGTCTCAAAGGACTTTACAGAGAATGAGCCAAACTAGATCTAACTGAACAACAATCAATCGTAGAACAGAGTGATGTAAGACAAACACAAGGAAGCAGAACAAAGCACAAGACACACAATAGCAGATTTGAGCAAGACATGGCAAGCCTATCTATCCTACCTACCCGGCACCACCAACCTTAGACCCTCGAAACATTCAAGGAAAAAGTTCCAAGAAAACCTTATTAAGAGGGACCCCCCACCGGGACAGCTGAGCGTGCAATAGGAGCCGGGACAAACAGTGGAATGGACAGTAACATTGACAAACAGATGAGGCAGAGAGAGGCAAAAGTGGCAGAGAGATGGGGCCACGGTCAGCGCTAATGTCCACAGAAACAAGGGCAGCGCTTGCGATTCACAGCCAGGTAGAAACAGCATCAGAGATGGGACTCTACCAGCTACCAGCACTAACGACCGTAGGAGCTGGGGCAGCACCCGCGTCCACTTCCAGAAACACTGCACCGGTGTCTGAGAAAGAGGAAAGACAGACAGACAGCCACACACACACACAGACGTGCAAGCACAACACACATACTCGGGTAGACATAGTCAGCCACATACACACTCATACAGACAGCAGACAGAATGAGTCTAGACATGCAGCTACCAGGAGGAAGCCCTACGCTGGGTTCCCAACGGCAGATGTCTATGTTAATACTGAGTGCGTTTACATGGCCATTCATATTCCGAATATGATGTATATCCCGAATAAGGTCTTATTCAGAATAAACTGTTTACATGGCTATTTAATATCCTGAATATGAGTATTCCTGTATCCATTATATTCTGAATATGCGCTGTAGTGCGCTGAACCTGAGCATGCGCACTACTATCTAAAGGCATATCCCGAATAACGTGTTTACAAGCGACCATATTCTGAATATGACCAGCATATTCCAGCTACCTTATTCGGGATATTCATATTCAGAACAAGGGCTTATTCGGGATATTCTAAATGGAACATGGTGTTTACATGAGTCATCTCATATTCAGAATACGTTCATATTCGGAATATGAATGGCCATGTAAATGCACTCATTGTCTAAGCTTAGGAGAAGAGACTGTGTCGGTCCCGAGATAGACGTGCTATGGTTGGTTGTATGACAGTGACGTGTCACCATATAGGCTATAGTTAATTTGTCCTGTCATGTTGTATGTCAGGCATGCCTCCTCCAGTGGGTCACCGTCCAGGCATGACACACATGGCTCAGGTCCCCCCTGCTGCAGGACCAAACATGCTGACTAGAGCTGCCATGCCTGCAGTCACTGCACCCTTAGCCCAGCCTGCTGTCACCAAGCCTCTTTTCCCCAGTGCTGGACAGGTAAAATCATTGTAATATAATTTATTTCAGCAACATCTCCATCTCCCTCCAACCTCCAGCATTCTGACAGGGCACATTTTAGATAAAATACTACAGTCCTCTCTTCTTGAATAAGGGATGTTTGAGTATGTTTCCATGTACTCACACGCTGACATAAAAGAGACGTGACATGGCAATTCTTTTTACTGCAGGATATTTTACCTTTCCTATTCTTTACTCTTTTCCTGTGCTACAGATGGGGAGTCTGGTTGCAAGTACAAGTGCAGGCTCGTCGAGTGCAGACTCTCAGTCCGTCTCCTCTAAAGCTCTGTTCCCTAGCACGTCACAAGTATGCAGCTGTCTGCCTGCCCCACTCTGACAAACTACAGCTTTACAATTGGCATGCACACAATTGTATATAGTTTGCTCATAGAGTAGTAGGGCAGAATGGACAGTTTATTTATATGCTGAAGCTGTTTTACCAAGGGATGCTGAAATCCAACTAGTTTATGTGTGTAGAAATGACTTTTGAAGGGTTTTGTGATTTGGTGCTACATTCCATTGTTTGCTTTTTTCTTTTACTGCAAATCTGCATTTATAGAACACCATGAAAAAATTGGCTTTCTCACCTTCTGACCAAACCAAAAGTTCCGTTAAACAGATAGTTCTTATGCAGATTTGTAAAGTGAGCTACTTAATTCTGAATTGGTATAGGGCAATACAGCACAGCATGCTTTTGTTTTTTTTTTTCCTTGCAGGCTTAAAAGAATATCTGTGTCTTTTGTCACACTTTATTAAGTTGCTCTCTCATCTGTGTAACAGAAGTGTAACTGGTGCTGCATTAACAATGTTGTATTGGCAACTAAGACCCCCTTTATACACCTGGCATTAACATCTGCCCTAGGTGATAAGATTAATCAGTTTGATGATTTTATTAGTGTGCTTGCTACTAGCAAGTCACACTCTATATACTCTTATTTACTTCTTTATTATTTTCTTTATTATTATTATTCTTCCGCCAAAACTTTGCAATCTAACTACTTCTGTACCGTTTATGCTATCAATACCGTTCAAACTTTAAAATGTACAGCATATACGGGAATAGTGTGCTTACATACAGATAAGCAATCCGATTTATAGTTTCTTCGCAATCTAAGTTCAAAAGTGCTTTTTTGGCCCCATAGGGATTGCTGGCGGAATGTTCAGCTTGCTAGAGTGACGCACTCTAACTTCAGCCTTCTGCCTTTTTAACTGAATTTACACACTTAAACTGTCCTAAATCCCACAATTTGAACACTGCATACATATATTATACATTAAAACGTTGAGCTACTCCTGCTGTCTCTCACAATGTAAATATGAAAGCTGTGGAGTTTATAGTTTTCAACTTATGGATGTTTGTTTGACAGTAGCGCCGGTGAAGTCCCAGGTCTTTACACAGGGATTCTGACAGGCAGAGAGTTGAAAATTCAACTTCTGGTACCATTTTGTAAACTGCCCTACCTCACACAATTTGAAGACTGCAGACACATATCATATATCAAAATGTTCAGCTACTTCTG
>OMLI01099069.1:0-10015 GCA_900302605.1 Rondeletia loricata
ATGTTCCGCCATAATCACCATGACATATTAAACATCAGTTTTTCCTAATTAATATGCAAATGTGTGTATGAAGTCTCTATCATGTATTGTTGAGTTATTGTGTTCACAAGAATGTGTCTACACACACACACACACACACGTCTACAGCCTCTTGCTACCTCCATCTCAAAAGGAGGTGATAGGTTAACACAACAGTGTTAAAGGAACAAGTAAAATAACCCAGAATCCCCCTTCAAATAAGTGAAGTACTGTAGCAGGATTGACAGGTTGAGCTAAATATTTAGCGCTCATTTCCAAACCTCTCTGACTGCGTTAGGGGCTTTGCTAGGCAGGCTTGGATTGGAGTGGCAGAGGGAGAATTATGGCTGGAGTGATCTTCTTTTTCTGGCGAGTTCTTTAAAGGAGAGATGAAACTTTTCTTGAGACACTCGGGGAGGCTTTGCCATAAAACGCCTCTGACCTTCTCCCTTTTTGTTTAGCTCATCCCTCTCTCACCGTCTGTCTCTGTAGCTCTGTCTCTCTCTTTGTCTCTCTCTCTCTGTCTGTCTCTCTGCCTGTCCATCTTTCTCTCAGTTCTTTTCAATTTGCAATTACTTTTTTGGCATTACTGGATTGTTAAACAGAAATAATATTGCTAAACTAGTGTACAAAATGTAAAATGCTATCTGTCTATTTTGAATGGAAATGTGGCTCTCAATGATTTGGAGCATTTCACATTTCAAGAAAAAAGTGAATCTGTGTCTCAACCTGGCAAAGAGTGACCACATACACATACACATTTTCTATTCTGGTGCCACGATTTCCAATATTGCCCTTTTTCTGCTGCCAACTGACTTGGGGTCAGAAAACCAAGGCAACAAGAGTAATGAGAGAAAACCTCTCTCCACCAGAAGTGGAAGATGGCTCTGAGAGGAAGAATAGGCTCTACAGGAGGTAGGTGGTGGCGTCCTTTTCAACACAAATACAAGTACTACAAGTTTTATGAAGACATCTCACTGACTTACTAATCCTAACCCTAAACTTCTCTTGGCAACGACGCCCTAACAAGTCACTTTCTAGTCATCGTGCTTTACTTGTGAGTAGAGTTAAACCTGCAACACGGGTTTCTCAACCTGTTGGTTGTATATCAGTATTTCCTCTATATTCATTTAGCAGAAAATGTTAAATTAAAATTAGCATTGTAATTTAGTCTTACTATCATCCAAAAATTTGTTAGCACTACAACCTCAACTTTAAATATAACTTAGACTCAAACAGCAACAGATATGGGACAAAACTAGAATTATCCCCCCCAAGCACCACAGCTGCATAAAATAACAGAGGAAACACTGTATATATTCTATTAATCTTTGGTTTCTATTCAGGATGTATATCAATTTGTATATTACTTATGTGATCTTTTTTTTATATGTACATTGATATGACTTGATATAAACATATTTGATGTGAGAACGACCTGCTTGAACCAAATGGATTCATGTGTGAATGACGGGTATCCTATTTTAGACAGAGGTGAATCTTTTATCCACAGACCCTGACGAAGGCTGAAATTGTCATGACATTTATTGCACTATAATATATCCTCGCTGTCGAGAGCGACCCCATTCTTTTGAATAGAAACCGGCTACACACTCGCTGACTCTCTCCCTCACACGCACACACACACTCACACGCACACACAAAGACTTTCCCATCGTCTCTCATGCACACATATATAAACCTGTGCGCCCGTCCGTCCCTGAGCGTAAAACAAATTGCTCTCATTATGCTGAAGCTCTGCTCTTCTCTCTAGGCCACTCCATCCAGCCTGTCAGTCAGGAGTGGAAACCGAACTCCTTGAACACAGGTCTATCCTCTCACGTGTATTCAGTCGCAAGCACTAACACGGCACCTATTCCCCTCTCAGCCGTCCCGGTGGGGGATTCCTCTTTGACTTGGCCCGCCCAAGGTTTCTTCCATTTTCCCCCCTACTAAGGTTTTCTTGGACGTTTTTCCTTGTTTGCTTCGAGGGTCTAAGGTTGGTGGTGCCGGGTAGGTTAGGCGTTGTAGAATAGGTAGGCTTGCTTTGTCCTGCTAACATTTTCTACTGTGTGTCTTGTGCCTTGTTCTGCTTCCCTGTGTTTGTCTTTGTGTTGTAATTCTATTGATTGTTGATCAGTTAGATCTAGTTTGGCTCATTTTCTGTAAAGTCCTTTGAGACATGCTTGTGATGAAGGGCTATATAAATAAATGAACCTGAACTTGAACACACATACAAATACACACACACTGTAGAGATGTTTGCCATGCTCCATCTACCCAATCCCCATCTGACCTCACCTGGCTGAGGTAGATGAGTTTCTCAACGCATGACTATTTAAGTGTCCAAGGGTAGATGGGATTACCGTTTGTGGCGAGGTCACTGTCTGTGTATAGCTGTTTAATGAAAACATCTGACGGCAGAGTTTTCTCCTGCTCTCTATTGCTGATTGATACGACACAACAGTGATTCAACCTATACCCTCTTGATAAAAGCTTTTACATTTGCTGTTCTGAACACCAGGTGTTAGGTAGGTTTTTCCAGGGAAACATGTATTTTACGTTTCCGGTTTGTTTGGCATAAATAAGAAGAACTGGGTAGTCAGCATGAGCAGCGATAGCCACCATGGCTGAACAGACAAAGAAAACAGCGCCACCTACAGAAATGAAAACTTCATCAACAGAAAATCCAAGGAAGAAGACGTCACAGTACTGGACACACTCTTTGATTGACAGGTGATCTCTGGGAAGTGCAGTGCAGAAACGCCACAGCAATGAGCGCTTAGCAACAAAGATGATAAATTAAATTTTTTAAATCTCACAGATTACCCCTTTAACACAGGCTTTGGACTACAGCTTGATCCTGGTGTGTCCCATTGCCGATGCTGTTTTTGTAAATGACCATATATGGTGTGGCCTGGGTGGGCCTTTGTGTGTGATTGGTGGAGCCTACCTGCCAATCATCCTGCGTGGCTCCTTCCATCAGCAGTAGTGTTCCATGACTCAGAGGAACCCGAATCCTCTCCACGTAGGTGTAGTCGCCATTCTCCTCCTGACACACACACACACACACACACGCACACACACACACACACACACACACACACACACACACACACAGTAAGCAGTGTATAATAACACACAACAGGTACAATGTATTGTCACATGATAAAACACACAAGAACACACACAGAGTGGGGAATAAAAAGCCACAAACTAAGCTCAAGGTACATGCTGTTACCCATATATCACTACTAACTGCCAACACAACTCATCTACATCACGACTAATGAAGCCTACCACCTAAGAAGTGTATACTTCAACCCTTGAAATAACAGATGACTATCAGACATGGCCCTCTAAATACTCCTGTCAGTCTAAACACAATGCCTAACTTAAGCCTTCCATCTGTCCTTATCGCGTCCCATTCCCAACCAACTCACCCTGGCTTCCCTCTCCCACAGTCTCTACCTCTGTTGTGCTGTCCCCCCTCACCTCTCTCTCTCTCTCTCCCTCTCCACTACCCTCACCCTCTTCTTTTTATTAAGATTAACTCAAGAGACAGGAAAGATTTGAAAGAATGAGCAGGTTTCAGAAAGCCAAATCTAAGACTTTCTGAGACCATTTTTATTGCTACCTGGAATTGGATTTAAGGCCAATTTAACAACCAAAATAAAGAAACAAAAAGCTGTCAGAAACAGACTGTTTCCAACTGAACATAGCTACTGAAGGTTCTGAAATCATAAATGAGAAGTATAAGAAAAAGAACACCAAGAAATTAAATGTTATGGGGCATGTCCAATTAGGTTTAATAAAGCAGACGCAATGAAAACAAAACACGTTTGGCATTTTGTATTAACTCTGTTCTGTAAGAATGGACATGCATGTCTAATTGAATTTTACAGCTGCATCAAAATGAAATTCAATTGAGAACAACATGAAAAAAAAAAAGACCTCTAATTACTGGGACGCTCTTCTCTGTTGCAACCCCACTTCAAATGAATAATTTAGGCCAATAAGACAGGTGTATTTTTACATAAAGATCTTGCATAATGCAGCTTTAAAAAAAAGATTATTAGCAATGTTGGGTCTCCAATTTTTAGGTAGATGTGTGCTCACAGAAAGCTATCACAACTTGGGCTCTGTTCAAGTTTGTGCCCAAATTTGATCAGGCTATACCGGACCGGGCTCAAATTTACAAGCCCAAATTTTCAAGCTCTACCATCATCCCACCCCCCGATTCTCACCGGCGGAGGCTGCTTGCGGAGGCTGAACATCCTGGTGTCGCCCAGACTGAGGGAGGCAATAGTGGGCTTGGCACCCAGAGAGGCCTCGTCATCACAGTGCCAGCCGATGCCGTCGTGGCCGTCCCGGTACAGGTTGCACAGCAGGGAGTTGAAGCTGTGTCTGCTCGCCCGCTCCACCGCCTCGCGAAGGGTCAACAGCAATGGATGCCACTGTTTTGGGGAAAAGAGCAGAAAAGAAAGCAGAAATAATTTCCCTAGGTTTCATCAAAGTCTGATCAGCAGTCTCTGAGAACGGAGACTGGTCCATAGTCCTCCCCTATGATTTCATCATGGGGAGGAAAAACACAGCAAGCGAGGAAGAAACAAAAGAATGACAGAAAAAAATAATTCAAGAAAAAGAAAACGCAAGAAAGCAAGAAAGAAAACGAGAAGGGAAGAAAGCCACCGCTGTAGAGAGAATGTGGGGAAGATAATGTGAGCAAAGTGCTTGTTTCTTCCTTTGGGTCTTGGTGGTAGGGAGCTACAGTATAATGTAATGTGTTTATCTTACCTGTGTGTTGGCATCCATGGTGGAGCGGGCGTACGTATATGGCAACTCTCCATACCAGCAGGTCAGCCTGGGCTCCTCATAGGCCTCACCTGGACCAACATACACAGCAAACACACACATTTACTTTTTTTTAAAGTGCTACATGTAGCATTTCTAAACACCAAAATATCACTGTAAAAAGTAATTGTGAGGATGTTACTTGCTCTGTTTGCGGTGGAAGAACAGCGGCCTCTTCCTGTTTTGTGCCATAAAGCAATACAGCAGATTTCCCGCGACCCGCTGGCATACAATGTAAAATGCAGCGTAGAGGCCGGTAGAGGCTGCAAGTCTTCTCAGCGATGGTCTTGTTTGTTTACAGTAATTATACTAATGTCTTAAAATGAATGATTTATGAATGCTACACATTGAGTCTTTAATTATTTATTTAAACCCACACCAATGAGAATCTGTTACGATTGATTCTGGTGCTCTCAACATACTGAGTGACTAGATGCACGCACGCACGCACGCACGCACGCACTAGACCTATTCCAAGCAGAGAGAAAGGTAAACATCCAAATCCCATCTCTCCCTCTGTCTCTGTCTCTGTCTCTCTCTCTCCTTGTCTCTGTCTCTTTCTCTGGGAACAACAAGACCTCTTCCAAGAACCAAAGCTTTGCCATTAATGTGTTTTAGCCAACCCATTTTGGTACGAGGACACAGCGAAACCAAAACACAGCCACTGCTCCAATGGCCATCACTATTTATGGCAATTCAGGGCCCCCGGGGCTAATATGTGTTACTGTCTAGTAAGAAAAGCCTTACTCTTCTATAAAAAGATGCTATCGGAGGGAAAAAGATCAACAAAACCTTAACCCAGTCACAGAGTCTGATTTAGAGCCCTGTGCACTGGTCGGAAAAAGTGAGTCAATGCGTTGAAGAGCGTTATAAAAGAAGGCAGGGTGAATGGAGGAGGTAGGAGAGGAGATTGGTGATTGGTTGTGGCGGTGGGGTGTGTGTGTGTGTGGGGTGGGGGGGTAAACACCCATCCCCCTCCACTTTCTCAACCCCAATGTCCTTTGTTGACAAAGTCTGAGGAGTGATGCATTGGGGCTTACCCAACCTCCCTCTTTGCTCCATGTTTAGAAATCATTTTAGTCACTTGTCTTCATCGTGCTGTTTGTCTGCCACTGAGCTATCGCAGAATAACACAGAGATGGATGAGAGCCAGCTGAGAGAGAGGCCGACTTCTGGTGCAATGCCTGGCTGTGTCCCAACAGACTCACTGTATATAGCCTGTCTGGTTACGATGTGTAATGAAAAGTTATTCTTTCCTTTAAAAGGAAAACGCCAACTGTTTCGTAAATTAGCTCTTTGCACAAGTTACCCATGTGACAGTGGCAGTTTCACCTCAGTGTGTTTGTGTGTCATAGTCATTCATGTTGTATGCATTTTGTTTTTATCATACCGTTCTCCTCCTGACTGAGTTACGGTTGCCATTTAGTTTCTATTACCCAATTCAGTTGTGTTTTTGTTTGTCATCTTGATTTTGTTACGTTGCATCACTGCTTTTCATTCTCACATGTGGAAAGAAAATTAACTAAAACTTGAGGAAAACAAAACAATAGTTAAACACTACACTATAATCAAAACTGGAACGGACATGAACTCAAAAGCAAAATAACCCCCCACTACCACTGCTATGAAAAGGGGAAACCCTAGTACCTGGAACTACTGGTCTGTAGTTGTTAAGCCCCTGGTACCCCCCCCTGTCTGTAGTTGTTAAGCCCCTGGTACCCCCCCTGTCTGTAGTTGTTAAGCCCCTGGTACCCCCCCTGTCTGTAGTTGTTAAGCCCCTGGTACCCACCCTGTCTGTAGTTGTTAAGCCCCTGGTACCCACCCTGTCTGTAGTTGTTAAGCCCCTGGTACCCACCCTGTCTGTAGTTGGTCTTCTGGGACCAGGGCAGCTCTGCTAGCAGCTTACTGAACATCCAGTCAGCCTCCTCTGGAGGAAGGAACCCAGGAAGCAGCCGCAGTCTGGACGGGTGGAAAGACAAAGACAAAGACAAAGACACAGACACACACATGACTAAGTCTCCAGGACAGCCAGATGGATATATATACATCTCACATGTTTAGTATTCTTGACAAGGATACTCTTGACTAACAGAGCACTGACTTGTGTGCAGGAAACTAACTTTCTCATCCACCGGCCAAAGTAGCTTGTGGATTCCAAAATAACCCACTCTAAATATTCCAACAGCCAAATTGCTTTGTAGAATAAAAAAATCACACCCCTGGTGGTGAAGTAAGCTGTGCACGTATCTCATGCTACGAACGGACACACGGACGGACACACGGACGGACACACGGACACACATGTCACGTATAGAAGCGGCTGCACCGCTTAAAAAGAGAGTGATTGTATATCCACCAAAGTCTCTGGTTAAATTGGCAAATTTACCAGCGAAAACTAAAATTTGCCAGCCTTTGACTGGTGTTAGAGTCCAACTTTGCTTAGATGGCACAAATCTAAGGTGAGTAAGATTAACATTAAAATGTTATGCATCTAAAATCTCTGATGTAGAGTAGTATAAAAAGGTTTTATTGTAAAGACAACTAATAGAGCAATGCAGCTTTTCTGGAGCGATTAGGTGTCCAGTGCCTTGCTCAAGGGCACTTTGGCACTGATGGTGGCCACCATAGGTGTAATTGCAGATAGCCTCCAGTCACCCTCTTGTCTCTGCTGGGAATTGAACTATCAATCTTCTAACTCTCTCCTTGGCTCTTATTTTATTTCTATTCCTAGCACATCTCTCTTACATGATCATTCCAGAGTCTCGGGAATATTGTCAGGGCACTATGGCTCTGACTCTTGGACTCCTTGCTGTTGGTTGCTTGTAATTTAGGTGATTTAGGGATTTAAGCGTCTTCTAGTGTTGCACTCCTAAGTCGTTCTAGATAAGAGCATCAGCTAAATGCCTAAAATGTAAATGCAAATATATTCTTGGTTGTCCTCTCTACTTCAAGGCCAACTTGCCATATGTACCGTGCATCATATTCCTACAGATATTTACATCATGGCTTAGCCTCATGTGTCCTGGTAGGTAAGTGAGATAGATACAAGGCATAACATTTACTAGGAGCTATAAAATACAATAGGGATGACTGCCATCTAGTGGAGTGGGCCCTCCAACAGCGACACTCACCATAGACTTGTCATCTGCTCTGAACACACTGGTTCGGCTGTCTGATCACTGTTCACACTCCCTTTGATTTCATTTTCTTTAATCTTTACTTCCCTCTGTGTGAAATGTTCTCCCCCTTAGACTGTACTCACCTGGACACTCCTGATGGTCCATGGCTGATCTCATAATCACCTGCCTGTCTGTCCAGAGCAAAATTATGTATGTTAGTGAATCTGTACATAGTATACAGCCAAGTGATGGGCCAAAACTTCAAATGATTCAAGTAAAGCTCGACAAAATTAGTAAGTAGACTTTATATGAAATTGAACCCTGAAGATATCAATCTGGTATTGACAAGGTATTCTATTTTGTGTTTTGAAGTGCTGCTGTCAGGTGATCTCAATATCATTCAAGAAATGGTAAAATCCCAAGATTCAATTAGCCAGCATCCCACTGAAACCAGTGTCATCCCCTGACTGCAAGGTTTGTTTGCAACATCGTGTTTCCCCGGCATTCATTGCAAGGCTGTGCTATTTCGCGTAACCTTTCACAAACCATCATCATTTTCATAATCTTACCAAAATAAACAGTCTGAGCAAAGTCCTTGTCGACAAACAGCTCATCAAAAATGTTACCTTTGATACACAAATTTCACCAATCACAAAATAAACCCTCAAAAAGTTGCATAATCAAGTTTTCAATCTGAATAATTACAGAAAATCTCAAGGATGTCTTCAGGCTGCATTGCAATGTATAACAGAAGTACTAGTGCTCAGTGGGAACTGTAGACGCGATTAAAGAGCAAAGACTCCGCTCTTTATTACTGTTGAGGGGACGTGGTCCGTTTGAAATCTAGTCTCGGTGGAAATTGCGATAATGCCGTTATGGGCACTACAGAGATATTTTGTGACTCAAGAAACACTTAATGACCAAAAACATGACTCTTATTTGAGGCATGAATGTGAGAATTACAGATGAAAAAATCACCAATAACAACTTCAACGTCATGTTAACAGCAAGAGGAAGAGAGGGAAGACTGAGAGGAAGATATCTCAGCATGTCACTTACTCTATCACCTTCTCTGGTGGGACGTCTCTTATCGACTGTGGTGAAGAAATGAGAGAAGCGAGGAAGGATTAGCACTTCCTTAAAAATCATACTGTAAAAGACCAATTTCCCTAGAATGCTAATGGTGAGTCCTGTTTCATGTTTACTCTCTACCTTGGTGGGCTGGTGAAACTCAAATGTCCGCTGTGGCCCAGATCCCCAAGACCCAGGGGCTGTGTTGGCACTCTGGGGTTGTGGTTTATTAGGGACTGCTCCTGTGGAAAAAAGTTGTTTTCTACATATCAGACATGTGAGTGGGACTTGACTAGATGCTGGAGGGTCATTGGTTCAACCTCTAGAACTGAGGATAGAAGTAGGAGATAGGATTGGGCGCATTGCTTATCACTATGGTCCTCGTCATCCAGGCTTCTCTTAGCCCCGGTTGTGACTCTCATGTAATGCTTACATTCGAGTCACAGTTCTAACCATTCATTTTTGTCGGAATTAATTCAAAGCCAGCACGCCAGACGCCCGGCACGCCGTTTAACAAAACTTACCGCATTTTAGAAGATATGAGACTAATCCTGATATACTCCTCTACCATGCCGGTGCATCAAATATTTCATCCGGTGTACAGTGAAGTAGAATGTTTACATGTTTCACAAGCTGCATCTTGATTTCTGGATCCCGATACCATGGCAACCGGAAATAGTCGCTTCTTACTAGTCTTCTACCAGGTATCGGACGCAAAATTATATATACAATATATGCCAAAATATTAAAAATAAAAACGATGATTACATGAGAGGCACATAACTATATATTATATATAATATTTTTGCGTCCTATACCTGGTAGAAGACGAGGAAGAAGCGACTATTTCCGGTTGCCATGTTATCGGGATCCAGAAATCAAGACGCAGCTTGTGAAACATTCTACTTCACTGTACACCGGATGAAATATTTGTTGCACCGGCATGGTAGAAG
>OMLI01099071.1:0-13973 GCA_900302605.1 Rondeletia loricata
CACTGGTGTCTGTCTCCGACTCGGATGCATCACAAAACACGCTTGACTTTTGGGAAGAAGGATGTTGCATGAAATACCATCGCACATTGGAGGCTGCCATGATGGTAGTCATTTTTTTAAACTATGATGTGTAAATACACATTTTATGGTGATATTAAAGGAGGTGGATAACAAATCAAAGATTTAATCATAGTTTTGTTATATGCATTCTATGTGACAGAAGAAAGGGATATAGGCCTAAACACAGTATTCTTACTGCGGTCTGTGGAATGCTCTCCCCGACTACCTGAGGGCACCACAGACTGTGGATGCTTTTAAACGAGGCCTAAAAACCGACCTTTTCCAGAGCCTTCTGCTAGATTTTTGTTTGTTTTTGTTTTTCATGTTTTGTACTTAGTTTTTAGCACTTTTATGCTTTTTAATCTGTAGCACTTAGAGATTTTCTTAAATATAAAGTGCAATACAAATAAAATCTATTATTATTATTATTATAACGCACAATGCTCTCATTATATACAGCAGAAGACACATCTGTAATCAGGTTTCCAGTTGCATCTATGTGTGATATTAGTTTGATTCTATTTAAATTATTGCTGTTGTATGAGCAAACGGTAACCATAACATCTGAAAGGAAATGCATGGAAACTGTATTTGGTCCCAACATCTTAGTCCCTTGACTTCAGAAGGATCATAAGTCTTTCAGCATTTTTGAACGTTTATCCCAAAATATAGATTTCTGTGGGGAGATTCGTTTTTTTAGATCTTTTTTTGTTGGGATCGTCCAATTTGATTTTCTCACAGTAAATTGTGATTGCATTGTTTTAGCAGCATTGTGTAATGAACTCTGAATTGCGCTTAACAGCTTTATCTGCATCTGTTTGACACACTTGTAAATGCATTAAATGTTTTATTATTTTGTGGATAATGGATGAAGTGCAAAGTATTTCAAATGCAGTGATTACAAGGAGTCACAAAATTTGTTGAGTTAAATTCTTAAAAAAGATGACTTTATTAACAGTAATAATGCATATAAACAGGTCACATTCACTGCATACTCTAAAGCATTGCCAAAGATTTGCCACAATATTTGTTGATTGGTTATACCAACAGTACCCACTAGCAGAAAGACTACAGTACAAACGTTATTTCTGGTAGACAGAATGATACAGTACTCTTGTTTATAGGCCTGTCAACTAGTATAGTATTTAAAAAAAACATTCAAGTTAACATCAGTGACGCTGTTATGCTTCAGCGAACCACACCTGATCATTTTGGATGGCCAGATAACATACTGCTGTACTTCCAGGACTGATCCCTCCCTTTCAGTTAGGATTAGTTTTTTTATTTGGGCAGCTCCTCGATGATAATTCTGGATACGGAATTCCATCCTGTAGATGCGTCACCTCTTGGATAGTCAGCACACGTCCCCACCCAGATGGCCACGTCCACCAGCCCTGCCTTGATGCCTTCACACATCCCCTCCACTGGATAGGCAAAGAGAGCACAGTGCAAATTAATCTCAGGGAACGCCCAAACTGCCTGCCGAGACGAGGGCTGTTAAGTGGTTTGTTTTCTGACACGGTGGTGAACTTTCCATCTTCTGAGAGTGTCACTTTGCTTTCAAGTCTGAAATCTGTTCTACACAAACCAACAGGCGAGGCCTTCCAGACGGGTTACAGCTTCACTGTTGAATACTCATGTTTCATACTTTGGGGAGTCACCACATTGCTAGTTTTTAACACAATTTTGACAGTATTGTTCCTTTGATTTGAAGCAAAGTGAACTTACTGCATGTGAAGCATTGTCAGTGCATGCACTAAAGTTCAGTGAGTTTTAAATAAGCACTGAACACATGTATTTACACTAGAAAAACTGGCAAGATCAAACTGACATCGATCCCTGACCTGAATGTGATCTTTGTTGGTGCACAAAGCATATGGCCTCATCTCGCTCCATTCCAGTCTTACCTGAGGATGTTCTGTGGATGTTGATGGTTGAGTTGAGCTCTGGGCTGCCTTGGTCTAGGTAGATGATTGACTCTATGGGGAGAGGTCCTGTACACTCGGCCCCATTGAAGGTGAAGTACCACCTCTGGCAGCATGCAGTCTTACACTTGAGTCTGAGGGAACCGCTGAAGAGGAGTCTGAGGGCGCTGTCTGAACGCAGCTTGGTGAACGTACAGTCCTGCAACACGGTGAAGGAGAGGGATCAGGGATGGAGGGAGTGAGCATTGGCCATAAGGACAATTTTGCACAAGCCTAAACTGAAAAATACTGTAACAATACTGGTATGCCTGTGGCTAGTAAAATGTCCACCCCTGTAATGGATACAGAGGAGAATGCAAAATATGGCACATTTGATGCCCAAAATGCAAAGGCACAGAGAGTGGTGGTGTTTTTAATGGAGTAGTCTACAACTTGCATTTTGTGTATTTGTGCTGCTTTTATGCGTTGTGGTGGTTTTGTATAGTACATTATCACATTTATGTCAATCCGTGGGTTGTAAAGTTACACCCCCATTTCCCCAAAACCCTGTCATGCTGTGAACAATATCAGGACACTTACAGCTACTTTACCCAGGTCAATCCCATAATTCAGGGAGTTCCAGGCACACTGCTTGTAGTTGGGTCTCCAGGGCTCCTCGAAGATCTCACTCACGCACTCGCCTTTCTCCCCTTTAACCCCATCACGCCCAGGGATGCCCGGCGTCCCCGGGATGCCGTTGGTCCCAGGGTTGCCCTCTCTGCCAGGGGTGCCGGCTGGGCCCTGTATGCAGCTGCCATACTGGAAAACCAGGGAGAAGAGGAGGTGGAGGATGAGGAGGAGGAGGAGGAGTGCAAGAAAAAGAGGAAGGCACACAACAGTGTCTATTGTTGTCCAACTTCCTGTTTAAGATTTTGTGTTGTTTTCGTTCCTGGGTAAAGCCCTGTTTGGGCTGCATGCTCTGCAAAGACCTAAATGTTGCCATCCATTCAACCAGCACACACAAGAAGGCGGATTACCCCTCATTTACAAGTCATATAAACAAATAGACTGCCGTTGGGCTGATCCCTGTTCCTGAGTGTAAATACGATAAGTGTAAAAACAGATGTGATCAAGACCAAGCCAAAGCATTAGCCACAGAATTAGGCCATCAAGTGAGTGAGTGACAGACCGTGTGTTAATGAGGAATTGAAGGCCTGATGACAGTCTAAATCAGTGGGTGTCTGGTCAACGTCTGGCCACAGATCTCTTGGTGTGATTCACTGTCCTGCTGAATCTGTCCTGCTATGTTTAAACAGATGCTGCCTCTTACTCAGGCTGACTCAAACACACACAGATAGACAGACTAGCCTGCCAAAGTAGCCATACAGCAAGATACAATGCAGATGCAACATGACTTTTCATCGTGTGGCCTTCAAGGAGAGATTTGACAAGAGGCCACCAACAGAATGTGTAGGATAGATAATTGTCAAAGGTTTTTCATGAGTTGGAGTTGGAGTTTATTTCATCGGTTGGATGATTTATAAACATGTGCCATGTACTCATTCCCCGTCAAACAACATGTAACTATCTTGTGATACTCAGACAGGACAGACATAAACTGACACGTGGACTGGACGTCCAGCCTTGCTGCCTTGCCCTTAACCAAACACTGATGTCAAAAGGATTTGGGTCTGGGTTTGTGAACATTGTTGCCCTTTTGCTCAGCATGCAGCTGTGTAGGAGTAGGGGCACATGGCCAAATGTGAAATGAGAAATAACAAAGGGCTTTGACTCCAGTTTCAAGATCCTGTCCTGACTTGAGTGTCTGGGCTGAAGGAGGCACATCAATTTCAGACGACGGGAATCTGAAGAAAGGATAGAGAATTGCAGTATTTTAATCCCAGCTGCTGTGAGACAGATGGCTCAGTGAGGAGCCCACAGTCTGTTTTAACCATCAAGTGGCCATGCTGGAGCAACCCGGAGATGTGATCTGCTCTGGTGGAACAATGATGTCTGACATCATCCCTATATAGGAGACTGGGAGAACTGAAGCCTGTGATCAAACCAATAGATTATGGGGTAGTATGCATATGCTGTAATAGACCTGGAATTTGTCCTTAAGAAAATGCACTAAACTTCCAGGCCCCCTGGGTAATGGATGGCATTATGTGGCATTATTTGTCTATAGATACGTTTTGAGTGAATGATTCCACTAATGTGGCTTGAAATGCAGGAAAGTTAAGTCTCAGCGTTTTATTAGGGTTTGTCTTTGGAGACTTTTCAAAGTAGACTAATGAATGGAGCCTCTGTCCACTTAGCTACACAGCTGACGTTTATATTAGCTTCCAGTCTGGTGTTTCTATAGTGGTGCTGCCTGCCTGAACAAATTACACTCTAGCCCTACTGAATATTAGTAACAAACAGACCACTGCTGTAACTCAAGCATAGAGACTGCGTTTGCCTCAAAGCGTTGAGGAATCACTAGTATTTCATGCATTGGTCAACACTGAAGTAGCGGCCAAGGAAAACAGCTCGCGGAACATGCAGTGCACGGATTTAATGCGTGACTTTTAGTGTTTGGGCAGATTGAGAGTTCTTAGATTAGTTTTCAGAGGATCGAGAAAGGATGCAAAAGAAGATATTGTGATTACCATGTTGTTCAAATTAGTAGATCTTGCTTCCTCAGAGTGTCTAGTGCAGTTTGACCTTTCTGCATCATTTCCAGTGCACTAGATACAGATGGTGACATAACATGGTGTTCATTATACCCTCCCTTTTCTACTGCGGTGAGCAAATTGTACCCCAACTGTTTTTACTTTGAAGGTTAATGAAGAGTAATGAAAAATGCTTTTGCACAGTGGTGCCCAAAGTAGGGTCTACGGACCTGTAGGGGTCCTTAAGGGGGCCCCAGGGGGTCCCCAGCTAAATGAAGAATAGTTTCACTGTTATTTCACTCCCTAGAGAGCACAATGAGAGAAAGTATCAGGATGACTGTTTTGTTCAGAGGTCTCACTCTCCACTCTGCTGACAGTTATGTCATTATCTATAAAGTTATATCTACCAACTAAAGTCTTCTCAGATGGGGGTCCTTGGGACTAAATCTTATGAAATGGGGGGTTGTGGTCCAATGCAAATTGACTTGGGGGTCCTTGACATTAAAAAGTGGGAACCCCTGCAATAGCCATGAAAAATATCATCATATAATTGCCAACCTTACTCCACCGATCAGACTTTTTATTTATTTATTTGTATCTCAAAACTCACATAACCTTTTGCAAGCTGGCCAGACAGACAGACAGACAGACAGACTGTAACTTCCTGTTTGGGATTATTTCTGTCCATCTGTCTGCTGGAGTGCAGCCAAAGCTGCAATAATAGAGTACCAGCTGACCGTATAATAGCAATAAAATGTCATTTCTCATCTGTTGCTAGGACCAGGTCATTTTGGGGGGCATTTTTCCAAGTGCCGACCACACGCATGTGGATGTGAATCAGCTCAGAAGTTTTCTGAGGAACTGAGTTACCGTTATGTCCAGCAAACAGGAGTGCAGGATTGGAAAACACAAAGAACTGTAGTAATCCTGTGATACGTTTTAGAAGCACACTATGCAAATATCACAGCAAAATTGTAATGTCCTGTAGGAATATAGCAATGCCATAGGATATAAAGAATTAAAAAAATACTATAATGCACGATAAGGTCACCACTGGTTACCACAGACACACTTTGAGTCGCTATAGGAATATTTTGGTGATTTTTCGTTAGGAAACTGTCCACCAAACATCAATCTATAATGCCGCATGTCTAGTTTTGGAAATGCTGAGAGCGGCTGCGTGGTTTTTATTTTATTCAATCTGTCTTACCTTCTCAAACTCAGCATCCTTTCGATACCCTCTATTTCTCACCTTTTCCACTCCATATAGAGGTAAAACCAAGCAGGTGAGAAGCAGCAGATGGGCAACAAGAGGAGACATGCTGTAGTGTCGACTGCCTGAGATTTGAGGCGACAGTTTGACTCCAGCCAGCCAGCTGTAGTCCAGAGGTGGAGCCAGTCAACTACCCCATATGGAAAAACCCCTATGATATTCCTATAGCCTAGGGGCTTAAAGCGTCTGTGGTACTCAACAGTGAGTTTATCGTGACCTTACTGTACTTTATGGTGTTTTTCTATCTTCTATGGTATCACTATAACATTCTTATAGGGACCTATAGTGAATCTATGGTGCTCAATAGTGAGCTTAATAGCTTATAGTGACCATATTGTACTTTTTAATCTCATTTTGGAATTCCTATAATATTCCTATAGACAGGGGTTCTGCCATTTTCATGTCAGGGAGACAATAGTGGTCAGAGTGAAACTGATTAGAATAGTAGATAATTAGACTAGTTAGTGAATTAAATTATGAAATTAAGCTTTCATTTTACTGGGGAGTCCTGGAACCCCCCCAAGGACCCCATTTTGAGACCCACTGTCCCACGGTATTACTATACAATTCCTATAGCCACATTTAGTTTTGCTGTGACATTTGTATAGCATCACTCTGAAATGTATTATAGGATTACTATACACTATATATAGTTAGAGTAGGCTCTCACTGGGTCATGTAGGCCTATATGAATGTGATGTAGGTCTATATGAATTGTTAGGTTGTGTCTAAGATTGTACAAGTTAAATGATACCAATAGTTGATTTCCGATTGACTCATTCATAAAGAAACACATTTTAACTTCTGTTTTATTTATTATTCAATTATATTTTATCAAAAGGAAATTGGGTTGATACAAAATTCATATGAAAAGGTATAGGCTACATACAAAATACAAAATAAACGAAAAAAGTTTCACAAAAACTGTATAGATCAGTTTTATATTTGTCCTACACTAGGTCTAGGTACATCATAAACAGAACCCCTGTCCACATGCCAGAATGAGTACATACAATTATCTCTGAAATAGACTGACAAGCTTTCCCTTTGTTGAGTGTAATTGGATTGTCCTGTGACTCCCAAATATAAAAGGATTAAACATAAGTGTGGGAAAGGTGGTGGGATAAGCCAATCCCCTACACAGCAAAACATACAGTACAGCATGAAGGATAAGGGTGATTTTCAAATAATCACAGAAAGTATTTGTGGAAATACATGGTCCATAATACATATATTATAAATAACCCCTGAACAAAGCCCCAAATTAATGAATAGTGGTTTGTGCTTCTAATGACATAGTGCAAAGCCCCTTCGACTTGTTTCCTCAAACCGATTCAAAATCACATGAATTTGACAACACCACCAAGAATAGGTACATATATGCAATAGCCATATCACACATGCAGAACATCTGTAGGCTCTTTGAAGATGAGGAGTTATTCAAAAGGAAGGCACATTCTTTTAGGATACTATAAAGCTACCCAATTCACAGGACACGAAATTGAAGACACCTGGAGAGGGAGGAAATTCTGCAGAATGCATGTATGTACAGCAACTAAGTAGGAAAACAAATAAACATTGTAGTGAAAGTAACATTTTTGAAAGAGAGAACTTTCAGCGTAGTTTAAAAACCAGCTACATCAAGTTTATGAACAGTAAAAAAAAAAAAGTAGTAAAAAAGCGGCACTGTGTAAATTGCTAGATGAGGTTTCAAGACAAAATTGTCTTTCGAACAACAAGAACAAGAACAGACACTCAAAAAACGTTTACCACAGGAAGACTTTCCTTATGTCGATTATTTGGCAATATCATGACCTTCCTTATCAACACTCAGTGTAGCGACTAGTCCAGTGAAAGACTTGAATTTCAAAAAAATAGAATATTATTTACATAAATATTGTATTTGTTTACTGGTGTGCATTCTACATCATTGAACTACCAATCTACAAAACAGTAGGCCTATAGATTTTAACGCATACTATGAAACGAAATGACCATTGGTTGTTGTATTGTAGGAATACAGCCGTGCTGCTGAAAGGCTTCCAACATTCATCTTTATACTGTATGGCCAAAAGCTCAGTAAAGCTAAGCGGCACACAGCGGACACCCAAACTGAATCACCAAACTCCTTTAGATTCTCCTCTGAACACTTCAGTCCAAACCTACCAAGTTTCAAATACTTGAGGTACTGTAAGTTAAATTTGGCTGGCAATGAACATTCACTTACTACAATGTAACCAATACAATCAGAATCGGATGTGCCGATCTAATATGCAGTGACAGCTAAATTAAGCGCACACCGAGATACATGGATGACAACTGGTGTTTGAAACAGGTACATGAACCAGCGTCTAGTGTGACTCTGTCTTAGTTGTCTCAGTGGATTTAAGGATGGATGGATGGATGGATGGATGGATGGATGGATGGATAGATGGAGGGATGGATGGATGGATAAATGTGGGTGGCTGGATGTCTCAGCAGCTGCTGTCCTTGGTGTCCTTGCTCTCCTCCGTTACCCGGCGCATCAGGTGGGGGGAGGAGCCTTGGCCGCTGCCGCAGCTTAAAGCTGGATGCTGCTGTCCACTGGGAACCTGCCTGGCCTCTGATAGGTCGCTCCTGGGAGTCATCCTAAAACAACCATGACATATTTAAGTGTTATGACAGTTTTTACATGCTTGCTGCTGCACTGTCACTTGACCCCTAGGACAAATTGTTTGGAAAATCTTCCTGTCGCAATGCAGGATGGAACGGGGGGGACGATTCAACCATGGCTACCACTGCATGCAATGTGAAAATTCATCAGCCAATTTCAATTTATTAGGCAAACCAGGTAAGCACTGCAAAACATAGCTGCAACATTTTACTCATGATGCCCCAAAGGTCTAGGTATTTTTTCATTGCCCTTTTTATCCAACGCCAAGCCAATATGTTAGGATGTTAACATATTACTATTTATCTTTACCTTTACATATGCTTAAAGAAGCATTAAGTAATCTACGACCTTTATCGACCTCTACTGGTGACCAGTAGGGAATTGAAACAACACTGATATAACTTTTCTCCTCCTACACAAGTCTTTGGCACAGCCTCCACCCCCCACCTCTTTTCTGGCTTGAGAACGAGACTTTTTAGCTTTCGTAGCTGAAATGTCGCTTGCCTGTAGCACCGTCCTCCATCACTGAGTAGTTTAAAATGCGAGTAGGTGGAAGGGAGGAGACTGTGAGAGTATGGGCCAGCAAGTGAGTTTTGAAAGCCAGAAATGGTGAAGTAATCGTTGAACCACTGGTATTATATCAACAACCCTATCAAGCCCCCACAGATATACTGTATAATGGTCACTTTGTGCTATAGGGCCGTAAAAAGCGTACTTATTACCCCTTTAAAACTTTTAAGAAACCTTGGAGGTAGAAAGATAAAACCTTTACCATACAATGCTAACAAAAGTATTACACATCTACCTCACTTACCTCCCATCTGGGACTCTGTGGAAGCTCTCTGAGCGGCTGCTGACCTTACTGGAGCTTCCCGCTTTGCTGCGTCTCTCTGCCCCCTCCCTCTCCCTCTCCTTCTCCCTCTCCCTCTCCCTCTCCCCCCGCCTGGAGCTTCGGGTGGAGGCCACCCGGTCCAGATGCTCCCTGGCCGAGGTCTCAGAGAGGGAGCCTTGGGTGTGGGGGTCATGGTTGCCCAGCGCGGAGGTTCCTTGGTTGGTGGTAGCGGCGGAGGCGTTGGTCGGTGCGACACCGGTGCTCGTGCCCATGGACTTGGAGATGACCTTGAGCTTGTGGGAGCTCGACTTGTAGTGCTTCTTCTTGTGCTGCACGCGGCTGTTGTGCTTGAGGAAGAACTCGCAGGACTCCTGGAGCACCCGGCGGCTCTCACTGATGGGACTGTGGGTCAGAGACCATGATGGTGATATGGTGGGTAATCTGGAGGTTTATTTCCTCACAGCAACACTATGCATACATTACATACATATACTAGGATTATAACGACGTGTTAGTTTGCTGATACGTCAAGCCAATATTGGCCGTATGTTAAACAAACTGGAAATATCATCCAGACAGTGTCGTCCACCTCCAACATGATGGATATGATGCAGTTTGGTTGATTACATATTTATTGTAAAATGTCTATTGGAAGCCTTTAATTAATGCAACATTTTGATTGGAATCCACACAAGTCTGCATGAATATGTTATTATTATTATTAGTATTATCATCATCCTGGTTTTCAATAGAGTTTTAGTGTCCCATGGTTTAAATGCTTTTCAGAGGCTTTTCTGCCCTGCCAAGAATTTAATTCTAAGTGGAAAATAAAATAATGTACCGGTATATATATATATATATACAAGATATTGAATATCAGCACTAAATATTGTCTTTGCACATCGGCCAAACCCTAACATATCCTATTCATGAACTAAATTGATCTTGCCTGTGAGGTTACACCAGATCAATGACATGATCAATGAGCATGATCAGCCGATCAATGAGCAATTAACCTGTTTGCACTCGATCAATGACTAAGCGAAAGCATTACACATGTTCTGTAGTGTTGAGAGAAGTGGTCTTACTCTCTCTTGCGGGTCCTGTTGAAGAAGTAGGCCCACTCTGAGCAGGTCTTTTTGCTGCTGACCCAGAACACAGCAGATATTCCAACCACCAGCGTCATCAGGTATTTCACCAGAAACAGGGACAGGTCAGGACGGTCATACTCTGTCGTCTGAAACTAAGAAACAAACAAATACCATGATAGAATCCTTGTGATTTAGAGTGAGTGTGTGTGTGTGTGTGTGTGATAGTTGTAACTTGAAAACAATCAAATTTTGACCAAAGCATAAGACGAAAACGCTTCCCTACAGATACTGACACACAGTGTTTTAAACAAGGGAGTAAATTACTTTCCTTCTGTCTCTCCCTTACATTTTCCTTTTTTTCAAATTTTCATCTTCTCTCTCTCATTATCTTCCCACTGTGTATTTTTGTGTGTTGGCCTTGGGTAAAGTGGTTTCCAGTTTTTGTGACTGATGCTTCTGTACATCTATTTGGTCTCTTTAAAGCTCTGTTAGTTGCCTCATGCTGTTTTGAAAACTCACATAGATCGTCAGACCTCATTTAAAGCTGACACACACTGCTACTTGGCATTAAACTTAATGTGACTAGCCTGTGTAGCTGTGCTTGTAATTGTGATTTAGTTACTTCAAATTTTATATTTCAAGGCTTCTCCTCCACCCTGATATGAACAGGCCATTTTGGGGACTTGGCACAATGAGCCACTTCTCAGATTGGTTGACTGTACTGGGGGTGAACACCACTTCTCTAGCCCTGAATGGTTGATTTTATTTAAGTCCGGCGTCTACGTAGACACTGAAGCAACATCTAAATGGCTGGTAAAAGGAGGTGATTTTCCCGGTAGGTACTATGGCAAAACGGCAGTGACTACACATTTCCATCTTTCATTGCCATTTTCATATGCCAAATATTGGGAAAATGACACTCTCTAGCACAGCTCCCTATAAAGTCTATTTCATGTGGTGTTTCCTTTATTGTGTCCAACCCCATTATGGTTTGTTTTCACCGGGGCGTCATTGGACGTGAGGGAACGCGCTGCTCCCCAATACTGCCTGCTTGATGGGTGTGCCACTGAAATAAAGTAGGCGATGTCCCGATAGATGATAGACAAGTGCTCTCCTTCCCTGAAACATAAACACAAATTCTTCCCAAATATTAAAACCCAATGGAATGTCTTCCCGGGTTAATTTCACACTTTGGAGAGACAGTAGTTCTGTATAAATAAAGGATGGTTTGCATAGCCTGCACCTGACTGGACGAATGCACCACTTGTTGGGCAGTCCTTGGTTTCTGTCCCCGGTTTCAAACTGGAAAAACATGGCAGTTTGTTTGGAAACGTTCTCTTATTTCACCTAAACAGTCCACCGAATATTTCTGAAAATATTTGAGGTGAGAAATAGGCCATGCAGTTGCTGAATCTTGAATCATTTTAGATCTACAATGGCTAGTTTAAAAGTTTGTTCGTGAGGTTCGGGAGTTTCGAGAGGCGGCGAGTCACGTTGGACCCCCTGATTTGAATATTGTTCAGGTCAAGTCTACTATATGAAAATATGGAGGGGCCAACGTGACACGCCGCCTCTCAAAAAACAGCATGCATTGCACGGACGCTTACATAGGAAATAATTGGGAAGCATGGAAATGACGCCCCTCGCCGGAATTGGTCAAAACGTATCATTACTCTCCTCTCAGTTAAGTCATTACACAACTTCTAGTTGGAAAGTATGTCAAATTTAATGACTGCAGTTTCTGAATCTCGCTGCACGTTCTGTCCTAGATGGTGTAAGATTTGACGACTAGGCATCACAGGGGATGACTATTGACTACTCTACACGATTCCCTCACAACATTTTCCCATGATACCAAATCTGGTATTGCGCTGCGAGAGTACCTTGACCTCGCGGTACTTTCACAGCCAATCACTGTGAGGCACACCAGAATTAGAGGAGCACCGCACAAAAGTACAAACAAGCAAAATGGAGAGCAAGAAACTTGTCGCCACCGCTGCAGTGTGCGCGCCTAATTTGCACAGATAAAAGAATAGACAAAAAACGTGGAGCAGACCACATTTGTTTGGTCGTGGAAATTATGGGCTGACTACTCTTCAGCGGGAATTAGAGGTGAGAGAGAAATACTACTGTTTGTAGGAAAGAGCTATAGACTTCCTGCTTTGTGTATTGTACTTCCGCTTGAGATCTCATTGACTGTGATCATGAGAGCCCGCCCCTATGACTGTCACAGGAGTCACAGGAGCTGTTAAGAGCGATAAAACTGAGTCGCTGGGGGTGTAGACTAGTCGACTGCCTGTCACGGTGCGCATGATCGCCTAGTGTGTCCTTAGCTTAAAATGTCAAACTTAAATACCTTCGGGGAGTGTATAAGCCACACCTACCTTGTGAGAGCAGGGGATGCTGTACTCCTGACAGCGGTCGTTGATCCAGGTATTCTCCCAGGTGCTGCGCTGACTCTGTTCATAAGTGTAGCAGGCCAACAGAGTGACCAGCGGTACCAAGTACAGGCCGCTAAACACACCGATGCGGATCATGAACTTCTTCAGCTTTTCCTGGTTGCGCTCGTCATGCTGGATGACCTGACGGACGTGGTTGAGAGAAACGATCCCGGCCAGGAAGAAGGAGAGGCCCACGATGACGCCCACGCACAGCGGAGCCAGCACAAAGTAGCGCAGGGCGTCCAGGTCGTAGAGCCCCACGAAGCAAACCCCACTGATGTTGTCCCCTTCAACCTTGTTCAGAGCCAGCAGCATGATGGTCAACGCCCCGGGGATCCCCCAGGCTGCAGAGTGGAACCACACCTACAGACAGAAGACACAAGGAACAAAACATTCAACTGTCTGCACCATCACAAGTTAAGTAATATATCGACCTCTATCGATGACCAGTAGGAACATCGACAAATCTCTGGCACAGACCCTACCCCTCTCACCCCTCCTGCCCCCTTGAGCTAGGGCTGGGCGATTATGGCAAAAATCATAATCACGATTATTTTGATTGATATTGAGATCACGATTATTAAACACGATTACTCATTGACTTTGAGAACATCATAAGCATTTATTGAACTTTAACAAGTCTGACTCCTCGAAACCAAAGTGTTTCCACACAAATTAATTTGTTTTACCTTTCTTCTCGACCAAAGGCTGTCTTTCTGTCATCTTCTACAAATTCTACCAAGGATGTTTCAAAATAACCATAGAAACGCGCCGTGGCTCCCTCCTCCCTGTTCTCAACTCGAGCTGAAACTCATGTTTGGGCATGGGGGGAGGGGCGGAGCGCCCCGCTGCGAAGGAAGGGTGCGCTGCATTTACAAAACAAGACAAAATGAGAGCAACACTGCATGCGGCACAATAATCGTTTTATCTTGATTATCTTGGCCTCATTATCACGCACTATAGAGTACCATAGGACATATTGTAAAGCGTCTTTGAGCACTTGGAAAAGCGCTATATAAATTTAATGTATTATTATTATTATTATTAATACTATAGAAATATTAT
>OMLI01099072.1:0-16006 GCA_900302605.1 Rondeletia loricata
TTCCTGGGGTGAATAAAGTGATCAGTGAAGGCATTGCCATCCCTAAACATTGTAGCTCAGAGGTCTGCAGGCTAACCAATAGTGGGATGTGTTGGGAGTTTACAGATTCACGTGGTGCTGAATACAAGACCAGAAGAGGAACATTGCAACACTCACCTATTCAAGTGTTTGATAAATGTAAGAGAAAGAAAACAAGAAAATACAGCATAACCATGCATTCATAGAACGTTACACCAGGGAGAACCAGCAAACATTTCCTTCTATATTCTACAATAAACGGATAATAAAATGTACAATCCTAATCCAAGGATTCTCTAAGGGAGCCAAGCTAAAACAACTAATACAATGTACCTAGAGTGATTCTGCAAAACCTAAATGCTTTTTTCCCTTCCCATCACCTGTTGGACTGACTATACTATACTGTATACTTAGTGGCCCTCAAAATGTGAACAGTTACCTGCAAATGATGCTGACCTACACCCTCACCCCTCAGGAATCATCCAGCCATTGTGATTCAAAGTAAACATCTGTATCACCTGTGAGAACAGAAAACATGCATGTATCACAAGCTAGTTCAGATCATGTGTAATCAAGGCTTAGAACAAGGCTGCAGTTTATGCCACAGCTCCCCACTTTTCTGCTTTGACTTTTATAATGTCTTTGTGGATGAACGCATAGAGTCCCTCTGAAATCCTCTCCAGGCACCTCAGGGAGACATCCATTCTTTCAGAGTTAAGAGCAGATGGTGCGGCTCATATGATCCTGTGCACTCTTTGATACATTACTTCAGTTATGGTGGAAAATAACTAATTGCACAACATGACATGTTAGATGTAACATCCTCTAGCTGTGATTCACCTCTTGTCATTTTACTCTCATTGGTTCACAGTCACTTGGCACCCCAGACCCTTTAATTGTCAAAATCAATGATGCAAATAACAAAACAGAACAAAACTGAATTTTAACATTATGTTTTTGAAGGAGAAGCAGTTTCTCAGAATGTCCAACTGACATTAAAAAGCATTTTATTTTCTAAAACATGGCTTGTTCATGTGATGGGAGTTAATGGCACTTAACATAGTAACGTTACATAACATGATAATACTGTGAAGGTCAGGGTGTGCATGAAGAGAAAAACACAGTAAAAGAAAGACTACAAAGCTAAGTTCCAGTGTATGACTTGAAGGCACATGATAGCCCTTACTCTCCACTCAAAGATAGCCATCAGATAAACAGATTACATGGCCATCTGTACAGTAGCGTGTGTAGGGTGTAAAACATTTTGTTTGAAAGGACTCCTATTTATATCCCATTCACATTTCACAATTCACATTTCCATAGAAAGGTGTTTGGTGACACTGATACACTGAGGAGGGGAAAGAAGAGACCATAACTAGGTCTTGAATTGAATCAGAAAAGTGCTCTGCACCCAGTTGGAGGGTCAAGTTACTGTTGCAACAGATTGCAGTGAGGCAATCTGTCATGAGTTATCCACTGCTAATCTTGCCCAGTTCTCACGACCAACATGCACGTCTGAATCTCTTATGCTCTCATACCTCACCTCATGCTGTAGCATTTGATGTTCACTGCTATTCTATAAGCCCATTTCTTTAAACTGATTTTCGAGGACGTCAACCTGTAGATACCAGGATATGGCAAAGAAAGAAGCAAATTCCTTCTCCCTGCGCATGCTGATTTCAATACCCAGAGGAGGAACATTGCGTCCCTTTATCCCTGCAGATCCCATATTAACATGTTACCACACAATGTTCCTGGCTGTGGTGAATAGCGCACTACATCAATAATGACCTGTTTACTGCTGCCTCAGCTCCGCTTCTGTGTGTGCTTGAGGGGGTGGGAGGAACTCAGCCTAGCATACATGAGTAATTGAAGATAATTGGATGATCCACTGATTAGAACGGCATTACACACAGTCTATCATTTACCCAAAACCCTATCAGACCAGAACCGCTACAAGCCATTGAACCAGAACAACTGTTCAGCCATCTTTCATTGTCTTTAGCCATCAATGCCATTATATCTTATGTACAGCATTGTCTGCTATGTACTGTATGTTGCATCCAGTTCATCCCTAATGAGCTATAATCATTACTGACACAATGGGAAATTATTATTCAGCTTTTGGAAAACCTGATGAGCAATTCAATCACAGATATCTTAATCATAGTTGTCCAGAACTACATGAAACACTCTTTCATTCGGACTTTCATTGGGATGACACAACTTCCATTTACAGCTTCCAGGTTATACAATTACATAATTACATCTCCCTATGCACACCATAAGGAACTCCATCCAGAGCTCTTGCTTGTGTGTGTGTGTGTGTGTGTGTGTGTGTGTGTGTGTGTGTGTGCACGCGCATGCAATCAGAATCATTGTTTTTTTATTTGAATTCTTCCCAGGGCTTCTTTATTAACTCTGCAAATATCCAGTATTTTTTGTCCAAGTTTTGGTCTGGTTTGACTGTCACCTTGACAAGTAGAGCCGGTTGAAGGGAGAAGTGATGCAGAGGAATTCTTCAATTCTTGTCATGTAGCCTCTCAGATTGCAGGACCTATTTGTTATTCACAGTAGGTCCTATGTCCTATTTCTGCTTGAGCTTCCCCTTTGATCTGCATACTGCTTAGCCAGCGGATTGGAGATACTCCCTGGCAACAGCAGTGGAACATTCATCACATAACACCTCTTATTCATCTCTAAAGGTGATGGGATTGTGTCCATTTTGGTAGTTTTTTGGCGGTCACATTGTTGTTGGTGGTCTCCACTGGAGTGGAGGAGGTACCACAGGACTTGAATGGTGGGAGGTACAGTATGCATTTTGCCCACAGTCACATCTGTTTCATGTCAGTACTTGCATTTGAGCTAATATGTCAGTTTTGATATTGTATTATTTTATGCCTTAATTGGTTTTATTTGATTGCCATACTTATTCACACATGTAGGCCTACTATAATTTTAACCATGAGAACCAAACAAGCTTTACAATTCTGTAAGCAAAAATGAGACTTGTATTTTTATATAGTTGACACATGATTAAATGATTAATTGTTTTCTTCTCACTAGTACCTTGCACTTACCACATGTAGCAATACTTACACAAGAAAGAATATGTCCAAATACACAGTATTTGTGAAAGTAAAATGATTCATTTCCTTGCAGGTTGATGCTCCATTTTGTACAATATATATGCTGTACAGTAAAGAAATATTAAAACTACAAAAACTCTTTTAGATATACATTATTTATTTTTACCATTTTGTAATTTAGACACTATACTGTAGCTACTATATTGCCAGACTTACTGGAAGTGCCTATTGGTATTATGTATCATACAGTGAATATATTTGGAGATCATTAGAAGTTGTCACAAGCTGAACAATGTGGACGTTGTAATGTGAATACATTGAATTACAAGACTTTAATTTCTGTGGTATACTTGTCTCTGTGTTTATTTATTAGTTTTTTTTCCATTTGAATATTGAGCTACAATACAGTATGAATCTGCTTTATTGGAAATGCAATACATTATTGCACAAAAGTTTTAAAGATCACAACAAGAGCTCAGTTAATAACCCAAAATGTAGCTTCAGTTTGATGGCTGAAGCCTATAGATGTAGCCCCACTGCACAATAACAACAATATGAAGGGTAAGGATTACTAATGAAACATGTTCCCTGTGGTAACTACTGTGTAATGATACAGTATGTCACATGTTCATTACTGCTTCTTGCTGTCATGCTTTCAAAACCAAATGTTCAACTCTAATTCCAAGTGAAAGCACATTTTAGTGTGATGTGATGCAGCTCCCATCTCCTTTGTGCAGGAAGAAGGGCGTTCTGATCCCATGTTTCATTAAGGCTAGAGGCCAGGGTCACACATGCACGGCCATCAGAGGGCCAGGATGGCAGTGTGTCTATGAAGGCAACAGTTAACAGAGCAAGGGAACGTTGCAGTAGTGCCAGATCAAACACACATCAATGCAAATCTAATGCCAGTAAAAGTGCAAATTAGTATATTAATCAATTACAAGCAAGGCACATTAACCTTATCTTAGATAAATACATTTGTCTAATTTGGTTTTTTTTTGTTACCCATTTTAGCACATTTTAGACATTATGAAATAACTTTTTGATCAAATCATAATTTTTAAGTCATTAAGCCAGTTGCCCAATGAATGATTTATGTGGTAACATTTGTGCACAGTATGATAATTAAAAGCTTGCACACAATACATTCCCCCCTCTAAATGTTGTCAGTTCCCGCTATTCAACTTGTGACCCAGAGCATTTGACCTGCAATTTATCTCAAGCAGGTCCTTTGTTTTGATGCTCCAAGTTCTACTGTCTAGCAGCACCTTACTCAGCTGGGACTAATAATAATTCATCTTGAGTCAAGCATTTTACTGTCTATCAAACAAACACAATGCACAGAACTGCCATCTCTACCTGCCTGCTGCTGTAGGCCCTGCAAAGACAACAATGTGAATCAGAAACAGAAATGCATATTATAGATCAGTTAAGTGCCTCACGCAATTCCAGTCCAACATTTTACTTTGGGCACCTAATATGTTAAGCCTGGCCCTGGAGCCATATAGACAGAGCTGTTGACATTCATAACAAGTGAGTTTACTGTATATGGACCAGTTATCCCCATGGCAACAGAGGAACTTGAGAAATGAGGTTTGACCACCTGGTGTGTCAGCAGTCTCAACAAACAAATTATGGCCTTCTCTTTTGATGCATTTCTATTATAATTGTTATTGGATATAGGGGGATACGTCGTCCCAGAAAACATTAATTGCATTCTCAGCGAGGAAGTGGAGAAAATTAATTGCTTTAATATCTCCATGTTGTCATAACAGAAGTAATTTAAATGATGGGGGACAGTGTGGTACTTCCCTCTCCTTTCTCCACATCTTTCATGACAATGCCCTTGCTTTAATAAAACAAGAGATGGCTTGTCTTGTGAATGAAATCCGGGCTGCACCAAACTCCAAGTCCATGCGCAGTCGGTCACTTCTCAGCATCTGAATCGTGGCTTCGTCTCTTATGGGTTTATGGATACATTGCAGAGGTTTGCTACAAAATGTCACCATATGGAGCATATCGGAGCCGGGCTGTGGGACTGCAAGTGAAAAGGTGGGTTGGTAACAGTAGTTCTATGTCGGGAGGCTCCGCCCCTTAGGGGATACACCCGGCCCCTTACTTTACTCCCAGCTGGACGCGAAACGCCCATGTCTAACGGCCCAGGACCTAAGGCTGAAGCAGCCGAAGGACCTCAGTGAGCATACATACACCGTGTCCCCCAACAACCCATCTCGCCCAAAAAGGGCCAGTGGGAAAAGAGGGCCACAACACTCACACACTGCATTCGCAGAGAAAGTGCAAAGCCACCCTTGAAAACAACACGGAGCCACGCTCAGAAAACACTCAGAGCGAGCCCATATATACACCCTCTAAGCCCGGTCGGCGGCCACGCCAAGCACAGACACACGGAAACATCCCATAGGTAGAAGCGGACACAAGATGATGGCGATACCCAAGACGCCGGCGTACAAATGTCCTGAACTCCAACACCACGAAAAAGGGTGGCCGAAAGCCGCCACACCTCGGATGGAGTGGGCCCGTAGGCCAACTGGAGGAGTCCGACCCGTCACTCCATAGGCCAACATGATACAATCACACAGCTAGTGAGAGAGACGCTGTGCAGATAGCGGCTGCCCAATAGCGACGCCGTGCGCTCCACGTAACACGCCAACGGGCACAACCTATGCAGCCGTTCCTCCCATTCACTTGGATGAGGCGGGAGAAAAAAGGCATCGAGGGTAACCACCCTTGATCTGATCTGTAAGAGCTTGTCACAACCTTGGGCGTAAACGCCGGGTTAGGGCGTAAACGCTGGGTTAGGACGTAACACAGCGCTGCTCAGGTCGCCATTAATGGCCAAACAGGCAGTTTGTGTAGACAGAGCACACAGATCTCTGACTCGAGAAGCAGCGAAATCTGAGATATAGGCTCAAATGGCACGTCACATAACACGTCCAAAACCGTACCACAGGTCTCACGCGACGCACACCCGCCAGAAAACGTTTCACGAGCGGGTGAGCAAACACCGGCACCCCTGTGAAACCCTCATGACAAGCAGATATCGCCGCCGCATACACTTTAATAGTGGAGGGCGCGCACTGCTTGTCAAAAATCGACTGCAGGAAGTTCAAAATGCACGTCAAAGGGTCGACCCCCTCATCAGCGCACCACTGTTCGAACACCCTCCACTTAGAGGTGTACAGCCGAGAAGTAGACGCCGCCCGGGAGCCCATGATAGTCAATATCACAGCCGGCGATAAACCCTGCCGTTCTAACCTGCGCCGTTCAGGCACCAGGCCCACAACGGCCCTCTAAGGAATAGCCACATGGTCACCGACCCCCCTGCCTGCGACAACGCATCACTCTGCAAGGGGATCTGCCATGGGCCCGCCACCACTAAGGGTTGGAGTTCCGCGAACCACAATGCTTGAGGCTAGTCGGGAGCCATCAGGATCACTGACAGCCCGTCGAGTCGTATCCACTCCAGTAGTCTGGGCAGGAATACTGGAGCACCCAGGGTGGAAAGGCATAGAGGGGACACCTCGGCCAAGGGCGGTGCACGAAAACGTCCACCCCCAACGGCGGGTCGTCCTCCCGCCGAGCAGAGAACCACAGGGGACACTGTGCCGTCGCCCTCGACGCGAACAGGTCCACCCGCGCTGTCCCGAACCGTCTCCAAAGTTGGAGTACAATGTCCGGCCGAAGGCGCCACTCGGCGTCCCGAGGGCCCCCTCGAGACATAAGGTCGGCCCCCACATTTAAGCAGCCCAGAATGTGGCATGGAAAGGGAGGACACAATGGCCTCAGCGGGCCCGCGGCCCTTCTCCCTGGAGTAAGACACACGGGCCGCTCTATGGACACTACGCTGTGAGTTCCCTGGCAGAGCCCTATACTGCGGAGTGAGAGGGAGTGTAAGAGGGAGAGGGAGTGTAAGAGGGAAAACCCTCTTTAATGGCAAACGATCTCTGCGAGTCCGGCTCATGCTCGCGGACTTCCGCCTTCGGCGGTCGGAGCGAGCAGAGCGGCCGTGTCTCTGTCATTCACACAGCACACAAGCAAGCACGAGGCGAACTACAGTTCTATGAGGGAGGCGGAGCCCCTTAGGTAGACCCAGCTGACCGTGTGTTCATGCTGCGTTCGGGTGATATGGGACTGATCGTGATTACGAGTTTCCTTGTAGGATAAACCGTTCGAGTGAGCTCCCACGTCATAATTCCGAGTGGGGAACTCTGTATTCATTTTCTACCCCGATCTGACCGACTTGTTGAACTTTGACCTTTGTGACGCGTTCTTCAGGAAAAATATGGCAGCAAGCACTGGAGTTGTCAATGGTAAACAAAAAGGATAAACGTTCGCTTTTTTAATCTTTTGACATGGACATGTGTCTGATATATATAATTAACGTTACTACGATATTATTTTTGCGAAACGTTTATATATTGACAAAGTTAGGTAGACTAACGTAAGCCATAAGCAACTAGCACAGGTAAAGCTATGTCCGGATGCAAGGCAAGAATTATTCAGTACAGTATACAGCACAGTACAGGTGTTGTAGAATCCTTGATGCAAGCTAAGCTATAGAGCTCCATTTTGTTTGTTTTGGTCCGAGTTGAAATGCACACGAATGCTAGCACGTCGTACGTACGACGTACCTGACTCCTCGTTATCACGATCAGTCCCATATCATCCGAGCGCAGCATCAGTCTCACCTGAATTGGGTTCAGGAGACGAATCCGGTGGGTTCACTGTTTATATAGCATGGCTGCTCCATCCTGATTGGCTGAAGCGAGTGTAGGCGTACATTTTCAGTTGGATGTTACTCACATGACGGAATATCAATCTGCTCCGCCTCACTCATAGAACTGTAGTTACAACTATGGTAACTAATCATTTTCATTGCTCTGGCGCATCACGTGCTTCACTGTGCAGACGGTGCTCCCTCCACATCCAGTGAAACACACACACTTCCATACTCTCTGCTGCTGGGGAATAACATGAGTTGGTGACATAGGAAGAAGAGGGCATAAAACAATAGCGTGATTAGCCTTTTTTCTATTTTATATGAGAAGTTTATTGCGCCGTCAAGGGAAAGGGGAGCGGGCTTCATCCGTTGAGCAGCTGGTCTGGTAAGTAGCCTATATAATCAATATATCATCGACTGGTTACCTACTGTTTTAGTGAAAGTTTATAGGCGGTAGATTTACATCCATACTGATTTGTCAGCGATATGATCTCAGTTAATTGCAGTCACCTGCAATTAACTGAGAACACAGAAAATATCCCAGAGTCGATCAAGCATCAACTCATTAATAAACACTTAACCGGCGCAGTAAACACTTTGTCTGTAGAAACTGCAGCGCCTGGGATTTGCTCAATATGCATTGATTAATTAAGCTGAGTGCATGTGGTCAGGGATCACATGATTGTTGCTTTGTTTATTCCCTGGAGGGCAGTAGAATAAGACTTCTGTTTGATCTCAGCATATGGTAGCTTATATGCACAGAATGAATCCTGCATAGTAAACATCCTCAGGGAGTATCTCTATTTACTCTATTTCACATCATACGTTGTTTGAAATGAATCATTAGTCTGTGTCAGGGGGGTTTCAGTGTGTTTGTTCCCTTGAAAAATATTGTCCATATATTGTCTTTATCTTTTCAAGGTCCCTTAAATGCATCTCCTTGGAATTTTAAGTGCAAGGGGCATTTGGCTTAACAGCATTCAAGCACACTGTGGTCAAGAATCCAGTTCCTGTACCTTCAAATGAAAAGTGAATCACCCCACAACTAATCATTATACAGATGGGCCACATGCATTGAGTTTCTCCTGGTATATCCATAGATCCGTGTTATAACATGTAGATGGAAATGCCCAATGGGAGTGCATCATCTGTATCTTAACAGTCTCACCTGTAGCAAACCCCTCAGTCAGCCACATGTTTCAGAATCATTTTGATATGAAGTTTGAAACAGTTTGACTGTACAACATGCTATTACTCACTCATCCTCTTTGCGCCTGGCGCTTAAGGCCGACACGAGACTCCTCTACTTTTTTCATCATTTAAGTCGATAAGCTCGAAGTTAGAATGGAGCGTCTATCTGATGCTTCGCTTTGCTGCTTTGCTTAGTGTTTTCATAACGCTTTTTAAACCTTTGCAAGCTTTTTACCTTTTTATCTGTTGCATATGAAATGCTTAGCCCAGTGTCTTCGTATGTGGGATACAGTTTATCATGGCACTCTGAGAATTGTTAACAAGTGCACTGTAAAGCCCTCCCTCATCATTACAAATGGTATTCCGGGGCTGGATGGCCATCTCCATCCATACACAGCCTCAGTCAGTGGTATGCCTTTATTGATAAGTCCATTTTAGAACAGCTGCCCTCATGCGTATAACAGATGGAGGTCAATATAGTTTACAGTCCCAAGATTCTGTTCTACTGACTGCCCATGAAGTTCAGACAGGGGCAAGAAAACCTCCATGTCTCCAGATGCAGACATTCACAGCTTCTGCAGGGAATAGCCCGCAGAAAGATTTGCATCTTGGGGAACTATTTTCTCTCACTGAGTTCAAAGCCATTGTTTGGCCTATTGAAGAGGAATCCATTGGGAGTTTTCGAGTCATTTCTTTGGATAAGCTGGCTGACTCATACAGTGTCACAGCTCTGCTCTTTACACTGTTCTGCTCTCTCTCTCTCTCTCTCTCTCTCTCTCTCTCTCTCTCTCTCGCTCTGTCATCATGAAGTCATTAATAAATCACAAACACTAGACTAAATGGAAATTATGTAAGTATCAGTTATCAGTTGATCTTCCTCTTGCTCACTCTCATGCCGACACTCACTGCCTCGTTCTCTTGCTCCTCAGCTGGCTTGTTGTTGTTTTGTTTGAGATTTAAATGTTAAATGATAATATGCAAATGTTTTATGGTTGATTTGCTTTTTTGCCTGAAACCTGCTGCTGCCTTCTTTGTCAGGTCTCCCTTGAAAAAGAGTTTTCTGGATCTTAATGGGACAGTCATGGCATAAAAGGTTACATAAAAGATTAAAGGGATAGTGCACCCATTTTTTAAATGTTGATATTATTGAACTTGACTCTTGTGATGGTATCCCCACTGTTCTAGCTGTACTGGATTGGACCAATGCTAACAATTAGCATGTTGCCTCCTGATTTCACTTGAAATCCAATAATGTATTGCCCAATAGTGTTATTGCAGAATAGTTTGATGAGTTACATTACTGTATGTATAACCCATATGCCCAACATTTTCCATAGACTGAGTTGGTACAGTTTGTCAAAGGCTTTCTCAAAGTCTGTAAAGTTATTACGCATTTCCCTCTGCCACTCATTAAGAGTTCTATGATGCTTCTTAATGTAAACCTAAAAATGGTAGGGTGATGACATGCCAGTTATTACAGTTAGTAAGGTCTCTTTCTTTAGGATTGTAATGATGATGCCCCTCTCCAGTCGTCAGGTATTCTGTTCTCTGTCCAGACCACAGTGAAGGGAGAAAGGTCCTCATGGCTTGGGGCTTTTTCAGCTCATTGATGGTAGCCATGATCTTACTGGTTGTTCAGCATACTGTGCGTTGAGACCAGCTTCTAGGTCTCCTTGTACTTCCAGAATAGTTGGTTAGTTGGTAAAACAGTTTGTTTAGAGGCTTTGGTCTTTTAAGAGCTTTTTCAGAATGTTCTGCCTTTGCTCTTGCTGACTGTTTAAAGTCTGAACAGTTTCCCATGTTAATCTATTTTCTTCCCCCCATCATGTCCACTGCAATCCACTTGGTTATTCTGAAAACACTGAGCTATTCTTTCTGTCTAGCGGCACTTTCTCCTTTTGCTGTATGCAATTTTGGTTTTACTTGCTAACTTGCTAAAGAGGGGGCCATCCCTCTTTAGAGAGTGTTTCATATCTCTGAGGACTTGGACATACTGAGCTACTCATTTTGCTTATTTAGTCTGTATGTTTAGTATGTTCTAGCTGGTCAGAGTGTACTGTGTACCGTTAGCCTAGGCAGAATTGACCTATATGTTCAAAACTGTGTGAGCAGAGTCGAGAGATCCATAGATTCTATTTATTGATGTCTATTCAACCTACAGTAAGAACATTGTACATTACTTGTAATCACCATCTGCAATCATGTCACCAAATGTTGTCATGTATCTTTGGAGAAAACGTTATGGCCCTCTTCTTCAGTCACCCCTCTTTCTGTCACTGCATTGTTTAGTTCCTCTGCTTGGTCTTACATTAAATTATATTAGCATTTTCTAGTAGCTTGATTTTGAGGACAAGGAGATCTTTGTTTGCCGTGCTTGCATAAAGGGAGACGTTTATGATGTGTGACTCATTCATTCATTCATTCATTGTCTTTACCCGCTTAATTCCAATTCAGGGTCACAGGGGGCTGGAGCCAATCCCAGCATACAATGGGCGGAAGGCAGGGAAACATCCTGGACAGGTCGCCAGTCCATCTGATAGACAGACAATCACACTCACACTACCATTCACTATGGGCAATTTAGAGTCTCCAATCCACCTGACTTGCATGTCTTTGGAATGTGGGAGGAAACTGGAGCACCCAGAGGAAACCCACGCAAACATGGGGAGAACATGCAAACTCAACACAGAAAAGGGCACCAGGGACGTTCTTGTTGTGAGGCGACAGTGCTAACCACTGAACCTCTATGCCGCTCATGTGTGACTCAACAGAGCTACATAGGATGATCTCTAAATCACCTTTTTTCTGAATTCCTTCCAACAGGTGTGAGTGAAGACAAACATACCAAATCCTCTGAAGAGAAACCGTAGCCCAAGCAAGGTACAGTTGGAGGCTGTCTTTGTGAGGAAAATGGATACAACAGCCAAGGGGAGGTGGTCACTAGACAACAGCCCTCCCTCCTCAGGGATGAAGCACTCTTGCCACCCCAGTCTGAAGGTACTGTGCCTCACTGCAGAATTGTGAGATAGATCCAGATTGTGTAAAGTCACATAGACCTTCCGTGGATTGAGACACGTTTGGGCTGTTCCTATTCAGACATGACCTATTTGGTGTGCACACTGTGGGTTTGGGGTTTGCCTTTTCTGTGCACAGGTTTATTCAACACCTTGATTTATTTGTTCCTCCCATCAGTATGGTGGAAAATCGGGCCATGGACTTTTCATGTCTTTCTGTTGATGCGTTGCCTTTACAGTAAATACCGTGTGCCTTTAAGATTTAATTAAGATTTATTTAGCATGATGGTAACCTGGCTCTGCCAGTTGGTTTGTTTCACAAATCAACAAACCATCTGGCAGAGCCAGGTTAGCATGATGGTGCACAAAGACTGAATTAGCAACTTGCCCTTGGAACAACAATTGAATAAAAACATAATAAAAAAGACTTCATAAAATCTGAAAGGATTTGGGCTTTTCTGTATTTTTGCCTATAGGAAATTAGTTATAATTATGTTTTATATCAAAAGATGAGTTTCAGCTCAACTCACTGACACAGACCAGGTCCCTTTTTTTTACCCATCCACTTAAGTAGCCTGATGAAAAAAATCTGCATGTTAAAGATAAACAGAGAAGTGAGCAATTGCAAATAACCACATCAATTAATTGTCATTTTACACCAGCTTACATTACTCTTGCCAGCCACTAAGGCAATCTCTCAGTTGCCTCCTTTCTCTCTCTTGCACACTGTCAACACATTCACACACCGCTCTACTCCCTGAACGTCAAGGAATTCTAATGATCAAAACTGCAGATACATTTCATATTCACAAAGTATATGTGACATCACCCATTGCTTTTCTACTGGCCCATTTGAAGCCCGGGAAGTGGGATTTCTGGACACGGACATTTGGAGCCAGAAGGTGATTCTCGATTCCAAGAATGCTAAATCAATACATGTGTCCTTGTGGAGGACATTCTTCCCAAGTTGTTTTTGAGATGGACTGTGTGCTTGACGTTGCACGATCAATAAAGCACACAGGTGTTCATTTCCCCAGGCCGGCTCTATACTAAAGACTGTAGTGCTCTTTGGATGTGATATGTCATTCTCACAGTGAATCTTGGGGATTCCCAATCTTTCTTTTCGGCCAAGTAAAATCTAGAGTTTGCACTGTAGTGTTAAAGGGTGGAGCAGGTGGAGGGTGAAGCCCACAACTGCAGGAAAAGACAGTCCATATTGCCTTACATGGTTATTAAGCCCACCTGCCGTGTATGGCTGCTGCTGCTAGCCAAAATCGTGATTATGCAAACATGCTCCCTTACATGCATTGAAATTGATGCAAATATCTTCCTAATTGCACAATTATTAATAGCATGAGCCCACAGTGTATACAGAGTGCATTTTGGGTCTTTCAACAGTCGTACACCCTCACCCAGGCGACCCAGACTGCTCAGGCACCCTACACAGTGGTCAAATCCTCTTTAAACAGAGCCATCTGACAGCTCTAAACTATTATGCCAGCAATTAAATTAATGAGAGAAAAGTATGTAGGCTTGATCGGGAGACACCATGAATGCAGCGAGCGAACGCACACAGCTAGAATTGTATCGGTTTGCGAGATAGTTAACAACTCTAAGTACCTGCTGCTAACAAATAACATAACATCACATAGAAACGTTGTTTTACCAAGGAAAGGCTAAGGCTAAGGTTATAAAGTTATTACAATACAAAAATGTTGCGTTTGCAATGCGGTGGCCATCTTTGTTGGTGTACCTTTGACTGATTGATAGGAAGTCCAGCCAGTGAGGTTCAGTGTGAAAGGTGGCAAATGATTGTCCAAGAGCAAATGGCCCCGCCCCCAGGCCCCACTATTTTATGGGACGTCAAGTACAAGCTGACAAAACCTGAAGTGGCAAACTGATCCACCCAGAGAAAGCTGACAGAAATCCCAGGACTCATAGCTCTGAAAATTAAGCGCTGAAACTTTGTGGAGAGCGCTGTACCCTTAAAGGTTTTGTGATTTCATTATGTGTTACCATTAATTAGACTAATACAAACCTTAAGTGTCAAGCCCACTATGGTTCTGTAGCTTCCCCTGCGCTGCGCCCCGGATGTTCTGAAATCCCAACAACGCCCCTGCCAGGAAGTAGTTTGGATATCTAAAACAGTTTGATTCTGGAGAGTCAAAAGGGCATTAGTCCTTAACTACATTTTGAGTAACTTTTAATTAACATGTGATTCTCATTGCACTGGACCTTTAAAAACATAAATAGCAGGACACATCTTGATGGCTTAGTTGTGGAAAATCATCAAATGGCTTTAAACACCATTCCAATTGTTCAGAGACTAATCAACAGCATTCATTTCTTTCAAGTTTTTGTGACTCAATATTTCATATCTTATTGGATATCTTTGGTGTTTATTAGTATGCAGATTTCTTGTTTTGCATCAGAAAACTGATTGGAGCACTAGAAATACTGTAGGGGGTTGGGTGCGTAAAGAAGGACGAGTACAAATGTACTTAAATTACATTCTGAATATGCATATCATAATGTGTAGGTGGACACGCCTTGATTTACATATTCACCAGAGAGAGGTGGTAGGAACATGCATGAAGGGTTTCAGCCTCAAAGGGTAGTGGGCCTACATGGTTTTTCATTTTCAAAGTCATCTCACTGGCCTAGAGGGGATACACAAGAAATATCTTTCTCACAGCTGGGATCACATTTGTATGGGAGAGAGAGGGAGACAGAGAGAGAGAGTGCACGGGTTTGTGACTGCATGTTCTTATGTATGTGTTGCATGCATGTGAAGGGAATGTAAAAGCTTAAGGCGACTCTGCTGTAGCATGGTTTCAGTATTTCTTCAGCTAGGTCATTTATCATCAAAGCAAATCTTTACGGATCACCGGCTGAATTTCATGTTTTAAACTAAGACTTACACATATCCTCTGTACATGCTAATGTGCATCCATGATTCCTTGAGCATCCCACTGAATGTTTGTGTTGAGAATGCCGCATGTGACTAGTTAATGAAGGCCTAGTAATGATGACCATGCAAGGTGTTGGAGTGCAGCTCTTTGGACTGGGTATTAAATCGCAGCAAGAAATTCCTTAGACAGTGTTTGTGCCCCAATGAAGGAGGTCAGAATGGAGGTTCTGTGCCTCTTTATTGGATTAAGAACCACATTGGACTATAATTAAAAAGCTGCTTAGTGAAATACTCAGGCAATGTTCAGCAACAACTATAACAAGGAATTCCTGTCACGCTGCCTTTTGGTTCATGTGTGTTTTCCTTCTACTGTGTGGTAATCCTACAATGAACGTCTCAGTGTGGCGCTTTTGATACAACATTCACTGTTTTTTTATGTGGAGAAAGGGTTTTTGTCTGCCTGTAGCATATGCGTGCTGTTAATGTGTACAGTCGCACTCTTTATGTTTGTGTTTAGCCTGGATTAGGATGGTTATACATACATTATTGTACGGCACATGCAAATATTTTGAATTTACCAGATTGATTGATTGATTGATTGATTTATTCACACACACATATATGCAGATACAGAAATAATAATATTATTGTTCACATATAAGCAGATACAAAATAATATCATTATTATTATTATTATTATTGACAGGCTGTGACGTGTGAAAAGGCCACCCAAAGAAGCTACTTAAAGCTTGTGGTAGGGGGCCATACACATAAAACTTAATATACACATAAACTTAATATACATAAAGACTAACAGTGGGCATGGCCTACATAAATACATACATACATTACATACAAAACACATACTAGTTCCCAGGTTAAATTATTTATATGAACTTAACAGATGTTTTTTCAAATGATTTTTAAATGTGGAGATGGATCGTAACTCTTTCATATGTTCCTCCAGCTTGTTCCAGATCTGAGGTCCCCTGCACACCACACTCTGTGTGTGTGTGTGTGTCACCCAGGTTGTGGTATTGGA
>OMLI01099074.1:0-12902 GCA_900302605.1 Rondeletia loricata
TACAGTGCAAAGCAGACAAACACAATGCATGCATACATACGTATATGTAACGACGCTCTTCCGATCTTAACAGTGAAACAGCATACGTAAATAGAAGGCAGGGCAGACTGGTACATCGGACACACACATACGTATATATTATACCCGATGCAGCAGGTCTGCCTAACTATGACTGCAATTTTGTTTTAAGCCATTGTTTTAGATGAGTTTTGAAAGTAGTGTATGTTGGGCATTCCCGTATTGTAGGTGGTATGCTATTCCAGATGTCACTACCCTTAACTGACAGCACAGATTGACTAAATGCGGTGCGTCTGTAGGGCACCTCACAATCCCCTCTGGTACATGGACATGCCACTGTTAGTTTTCAGTTTGATGTATTCACCTAATGGGGGAGGTGCAAGTCCATGTAGAATTTTATATATGTCACTGCTATAGGTTAAAATGGACTTTATCATGGGAGTAGACATGCTTCTAAGTTTCCTTATATATGTTTTAGAGTCCTATGGTGATGCAGCAGTAAATAAAAACGTGGGAAAACTAGGATCTCCTGTCGATGATCACCATAAGTCATACCGCCAATTATAGACAAAACTCAGACATCCATTTAACCTCCTCACCCAAAACACCAATTCCTCATACTGTCAGTTTGGTACTACTACTATGATGTATACCAAAACACCAATTCCTCACATATCTTACAACCTTTTTACCATGGCATGGTTTAACATATAGCACAAGGTATTTCAGTGGTGGCTTTATTCTGGCTGACTCGACACTATGGAGCTCCCATTCTAAAACCTTAAGTTGTAGAATTCTAAAACCTTAAATCGTCTGGTCTGTTTTGTGGTTCTTTGTGTAATTTTTGGCAGCCCTATATATATATGGCATCTTGCATAGGTTTAAATGGCTATGAATATATTCTGAAAAGGAGTTTTGGGGGAAGAACACCTTAATTTATTAATTTTTTTCACTGTGGTACTTAGTACTTTGTGTTCCTAAAAAAATAATCACGGGTTTTATTTTCAAAGCTGTAACCGGAAGTCCTATATTTCATTCTGGGTCGCTTCACACTGGTGTAGCAGCCAGCCAGCCGGGCGGCTGGTTTAGCTCTAGTCTAGTCTGTCAACAACACTGCAACCTGACACGGGATAGCCAGCCAGTTGGCTAGCTAACTAAACTAGCTAAGTTAGCTAGTCTGCTAGCCTGTAGGTTATCCAACTGTCACAACCCGTAATTAACCAGCTAAATACCGTATGTTTGGAGTTAAGCTCTTCCGAAAGGACCAGGAGGCAGACAGTGACCTGCTCGTCTGGTAAGTTGTCTCCAGCTCGGCTGAACAGACAGAGGAAGGCTCGGTGTTTCCAGCCAGAGGAAGGCAGGCTCGGTGTTTCCATTTTGAGAGTTCAGCGTCCCGAGTCGTTAGCTGTCGGCTGCTAACCAGCAAGCTGTTGATGCATTTATTATTTTCTTTCTCTTTTGAGCTGGGTTGTTTGATAGCTTAAACTTCACGTTTACTCTGGAGGCGCCACGGTCTATAACACTTTAGCGTATGTAAATGTATGAAGGAAGGTAGCTAGAAGGAAGGATAACTTAACGTTACATTGGACCGGGAAACAAGCAGGACAGGACGGAGAGTAAACACTTGTTGCAGAGTCGTTTCTTCGTAATGTGGCCAGATGTATTTTTATTAATTGTCGGTATGAAAAAGGTGGTCACTAAAAGTGCACCAAATCAATGTAACACAATAAATCACCCACTGCTGTATATACAGTTTAATTTACTGTTCGACGCTGTGGATTAGGACCTAAGTAACCTATCTATTGGATTAAGGCGTTATTGAGACTTCTAACTTATTACTGACATGTTTATTTTGCCACATAGTCTTCATGTATTCCGACTTTAGCAGAAAACCGATATGAAGTTGTTGCACTTCCATTGCAGGTCTGCTGACTTGCTAACATTGTTCGACAGTACGTGAGAATGGGCTGATGAAAAGCATCCTTTTTCTTTTAGCTGAAGTTATCAGACTCATTGTTGTGGTAGTTGTCTATGTTAGGAAATTTCCTCTGTATAACTGGCTGAACCGGGTCATTGACTTGACAGCCTTTGATGGTAACAATCAGAGCCAAGACAAAACACAACAAACCCTGTGCTAGCTTTAGGGCCTACGCTGTGCTTTATTCTACAAGCTGTCTTAAACTGTAGGGTTGGTGATTCTGCTAATCTAATAAATAATAATAAATTTGTCAGTGACTTGCTCCATCCACAACTTAAGGATGTCTGTAATAAGCTTTGAGTATCCTACATGTACTGAATATAATACTGGTGTCATACATTTGGACTTTTGTTGTACATGGCTTTCAGTAATGGCCCTTGTGTAGGCTACTCAAGTATTTTGTTAGGCTGCACTATATGGTTTTGGTTGGGCTAATTTATCAACAGTTGTCAAATTCTAAGTAAAAACATTTCCCAAACTGAATATAAACAAACTTGTTTTGAAACCCATCTAGTTTTGAAGTGCAGCATTTTGCTGGGTGTCATACTACTTTATACATACCTCACTTTCTAAATGTCATACCATAGGTCCAGCTGTTGAAGACAGCCTTAGTATACACTTTCCCAATCCCAGCTGTGTTGCTGGACCCACCATCACAGTGAATGTTTTGCATTCCATCTTAGCAAAGGCGTTTCCTGTCAACATCTGAAACCTCAAGTTTTCAATCTCTGTTAGCCAAGCACACTCACTCCCTTTCCTCAATATCACCGTTTCCCTGTCTTTTAGTTTTCCATGTTTGATCCAGTGACTTTATGGGATCAGAATAATTAAATCAACAGTTGCATACTAGGAGTTTGCCTCCATCAGTTTGTGTACATAACATAAGGCACACAGCAAAAAAGTATCAGTATAAGTATAACGGCACGATATGCATAGTGAGAGATGGTAGACAGTACAGTATTTACAGTGTTTACGGTTACAACACTCATAGATTTAATTTACACAGATATATAAAGTAATCTGAGAGTGCTGACAGATGAGCAGTGAGCAGGGACATAGTGCAAATATAAGAACAGGAAAAGTAAACATTCAGCAGCATTCAGGTAATGACTTTCCTCATGCATTTTGTTCATTTTTTGTCTGTACATATGCCATCAACATGAATGTATGGGTGTGACTCTTTGTGTACGTCTGTGTCAGTGTAAACATTATGCTCTGTTGCTTCCGTATGGAGGCCTGAGAACACAGTGCTGAAGAAGCATTAGGACAGGACCGTAGTAGCTGTGATTTCTCTACCACAGCCTCAAGGGCTGCAGTCTTGACAAATGGAAAGCTGTGTGTTTTGTTGACACAAAGTTTCTCGCTCTCAGGCTCCTTCAACTCCTTCCTTCTGTGTGATATGACATCGCTGCATGGTTACGGCAGAAACCAGGGCTCCACTGCAGACGGTTGACATCTAGTCAGGTAAGTTATGGAGGGATTCTCTCCAGCAGTTTGAGACAGCCTGCCTTTTTTCCAGAGCAAAATAGTTGCCTCAGCAAGCTGTTTTGCATATATCTCTTCTGGCCGTTATGAAGTATCTCAACACAGGAACATGTGAAAAGCATGATCAGATCTAAAGAGGGAGGCTCTAAAAGGACTGACACAGAAGTACTTGGGTTGTTATCCTCAGGATAGACAATACGTCTATCAACAGAACAAAGTCAAATGTACGCATTCCTCTTATTTATCTCATATTTATCACTATACTTCCTTCAGGTTATAGGGTCCGTCTTTTTTTTAAAAGATAAAGTTATGAAAGTGCATTAGGGGAGGAGCTGAATATTTAATGACAGTCTGGTATGAGTTTTCAATGGAATGCCCTATTCACTCTCTAAGCCTGATCTGCCTGTGTTACAACATGTTGGAAAAGAAAACTATGACGTACAGCTGTCCAGCCCCTCCCCTGTCTGAGGATCCACCTCAAAGCTACATAATCTTGATCACTACTATTCATTCAGCTATAATTTTTTTTGCTTCAGATTGATCAATAACGTTGTGTAAATAACTCACCCAGGTATAGAGTTGTGGTGTGGTGTATGGCACTCCCAAGACAAAGTCCACAATAATGGCTAGATGGAGGGAGTGCTATGAAGCTAATCATGAGTCTTATTTTGCATCATGTAATGCAGCGGTTGAGTACATTACCAATAAATGGTTAGCACTATAGATTGATTTTATCTTCCCACCTATAGGTGCTATTGGAGAGGATGGCTGCTCAGGTGGAGGTTCAGACTGGGGAGGTAGGAAGGACAGGGGTGGGAGGACGACTGCACCTCAGTCCTCTGACTGACTCCAGCAATAAGAGCCTCATTGAGGGCCCTTCTAGCAACCAGGGGTCCCTTATCATCACTCCAGAGCCCAGTAAACCTGTCCCCGGCCCCAAGCCACGGCTCACTCCCAAACCTTTCGCTGTGGATAAAAACCCCACCATTAGATCCATATTTGCCCCTAAGCCCCAAACTAATCCCCGACCAACCTACAAACTTGGCTTTCCAAGCACTCCAAAACCACAGCAACCAATTGTTATCGGCAAACCCAGGCCAGTGTCGACCAACCCAAACCGTCCTGCGCCTACCTCCTTTAAACCTTCTCCTAAACTGAACACTGGACAAACGACCAAGCCTGTAGTCCAGCCATTTAAACCAGCCCCTCCTCTTGCCCTTGGAGACCCCAGCAAACCCACTCCTCATCCAGCAGAGAGACAGAAGCCTGGTGCGTCAGGATCGCCCTATTCCAGGAGCCCTAAAAAGCCCCCTGCAGCAGAGTGGTCTGGAACCACTAAAAAGGAGGAGGAGAAGGACAAAACCGCATCCAGTGAAAGGCCAGGTGGGCCCTCAATGACCAGAGCCAAGTCCATGGGTTTCCTCAGTCAGATAGGGCAAGAGGAAAGGGAAGGGAATAAACCTGAGGCAGCTGTGCCACTCAGACCCCAGCACAGAGGCTCCAGGCCCAGACCTGTATCAGCCATTTTCCTTCCCTCTCCCACCAAGATGGAGTCGCTGACTCCTGCCCCTCGCTGGGCCGGGAGACGACCCCTTTCAGCTGATCTCACGTCCAAGTTTGAGTCTATTGGCCTTTCGCTGCACCGTAAATCCCCCAAGGTGAATAGCAAGGAGAACACTCCAGAGGAGAGGGCATTGCTGCAGAGGAGAGAGACAGAGAAAGACCCAAACGGGACCACAACCACACCACAAGGTGCTGATGGTGTAGCCAAGCCTGCTGTCACAGACCAAGGCAACAAGAAGAAAGAAGAGGCAAGTGAGAAAGAGATGGAAGAGGATATGGGTGGGGGTAGCATCAAGACACGGATCAGTCTCCTCCTCGATTCCTCCTCTCCTGGGGCTGGTGCCACAGGCCAAGGGTCAGAACCTCGCTCTCCAGTGCAGCCAATCCCAGAGGCTGAACCACCGCTGGGTGTTAAACAACGAATCAAGCAGCTGACAGAGGACACACCGCCATCTCAGAGTCCCCTCGTGAAACCAACACTAAAGCCCCGCCCCTTGCCCCTTGACCTGACCAAAAGGTAAGAGCTGCTCATGTCTCTCTTTGGTTTGCTTTTGTCCCTTGTCTTGTCCAGGAGTTCCATTGTCATGCATGGTCTTGTCTTATGTCATGTATGTTTTTCTTCATCAGGTTTACCTCTGAGAGGTCAGCAGACCTTGGCAGTCCCTCCCTCAATGAGGCGACAGACCGCCATGAGAATGACAAAGATCCTCAGAGGAGGGTAAGAGAGGATTAAGAACTGTTTAAGATTCGTGAGATTTGGTTGCTATTGAGCATAGACAATGTGTAGCAGTTAACATGAGGGACAATATTGGAACTCAGTGCTGGGAAATGCTTTCACATGCTATCCTCTGGGTGGTGCTGCATTTTATCAAGTTTCTTGACATTTGTAACCAAAATAAAAATCAAGACATTTAGTACCAAGAAAATATAAAAGAGAAAGGGGATATGAACCTCTAGAGAGCCTTGCCATGCAGTAACTGGTTATAGGGGCGGAGAGGAGTAGCCATTGGGGAGTCTGTTTGCCCAACAGTGTTTTTTTTATTATTGGGATTACTTTTTCTTTTTTTAACCTACTGTAGCTTTTTTAAATATTTATGTGTTTTTATGTGATGTGTTTATTTGTTTGCCCTGAGCAGCAGCACTTTATGTCCAAGACAAATTTACCCTTGGGGACAATAAAGTGAATCTTATCTTATTTGCCAAATAGATAGATAGATGGATAAGAAGTTAAGTGTGAACTAGATGGAGGATGATGGGATAGGGATAATTTTCATGCTTTTACATCTCATCTTGTCTTGTTGTACACCACAGGCACTTTGTGTTTTGGTGAAACAAATGGATGGTGAAACATTTGAATGTACAATATATATCAGCTTATTGTAAAATAAGGTGTTTATGGGAAAATGCATGGTGAAATACACCTTATGAAAAGTGAGAGCTAGCTACATTTGCTCTGTTTCCTATGTCTGTCTTCACGTTGAGGACATTTTCCCCAGAGAAAATGGGGCATTGCACTAAAAAGAGTGTCACTGCCATAGACAAAGCTCTGAAACTTAAGACGGCAGGCACATTAATCATCCCTGGTGGCTGTTGGTTATGAAACATGCTGAGAGATCACTGAGAAAAGGTCAACACAGAGAGGCTTTGATTACCACCTCTGCGCCACACCCACTGTTATGAGGCCAACAACACCAAAGAAGGGAATACAATTTCTACGTTGACAGTTGTTCACTCAATCACTTTAACTCTTTTGTGTGCTCTATTTCTCTCCTGTTGTCAAACCAAATTTGTTCTAATCTCTGGTTTTATAGTATAGAGGTGACGTGTTTCAGTTCAAAGTACTTACATTTTTTAAGGCTTCTAATTCCTTAAAATTATTCCTTATATTAGATAATCAATGCACAGTGTTAAAATGGTGAAAAAGGATTAGAGAAACATGCCTGATTAATTGCTCAAGTCAAACGAATGGAAAACAATTTGCAGAGGTGGAATTAGGGCTGCACGATTATCACAAAAATTATAATTGCCTCTTAATTCCCTTGATATTGTAATTGTGATTATAATTTCGATTATAATTGCAATTAAATTAAATCAAGCCGATAACGGTGTTCTGAAATTACTTTATTGCACTTTTAAACAACAACAAATGAACATAAATATGTTTTCAACTTCACATTGGTCCTCTTAGCAGCAGTGTTTCCCATACATAGGCTCATCTGTGGCGCACCGCCACAATGTCGGCACGGCCGCCACAAAATCAAAAGTTGGTCAATGTATAGAAATCTATCTAAATCGATCTCTAATGCACCTAATGTGCGTGTCATGTCTGTCATTTGGCGATGCACAGACCAGTTCAGTAGCGTTGTACTCAATCGGACAGTCTCCCGTTGTGAAAACGAAAGTGAAACTTAAAATTCTACTATTTGCTCCAAACTCCCATGTGTTAGTAACGGTATTTGTAAACAGTAACTTGATACTTTTTAATCGGAGATTTCTAACACTGCTCAACACTCAGATAGAGAGTTAACATGAGTGCAGTGCAGAGACTTGCATATTGCCCCTGTTCACCAGTTGGATTCCACACACCAGTTCACCAGTTGGACACACCACTCTCACTGTAGGTAAGGACAAGTAATGAATCCTAAACAACCACCACCACAAGTAAATTGTCAACCTGTGGGAAACACTGAGCAGCATCATAAAACAAGGCCAACCTCTCAAATTGTTTTGGAGGCTACCGCAAACAGAGGAGAAATTCACACTTCTTTGAAGAAGCTACTAGGGATCAGACTGCTCAAAGCAGGTTCAGCAGCACGGCTCGGGATTGGTCATATATTGTGAATGCCTCTGATTCGCCAGTGCACTCACGAGCTCAACGGATATGTCTGTGATTGGTTACAACGCTCATTTGCTGTTTAGAGCAGTGGTTTAGAGCAGTCTGAAAGTAAGTTAGAAAAACGTGATTTTGACACAGCGGGAGTATTAAATGGAATGCCGTAATCGCGAATTTTCACGATTACCATATTGCCGTGGCCCTAATCGTAATCTCGATTAATATACGATTAATTGTGCAGCCCTAGGTGGGATTATCACCTAACAATTGTCAATCTCTGTCAATTTTCATAGGTTGAAGAGTCAGCGACCATCCTCAGTGACCAAAAGAAGATGGAGGAGGAGAGCAAAGATTCCCAAGAGCAACTCGCAGAGGCCTCCGTGAGTAGAGGGTCTGAGGAGGGACAGATGACGGGCAGCACATCCAAGGAAAGTGGTCCCAGCAGTGAGGTACACATGGTGCGAGCATCCCTGTTTGAGAACGTTGTCGAGAGGCACAGTGTGCTGGTGGTGGACGAGGAACAGCCTAAAGACAAGGCCATGGCCTTGCTCAGGAGCTCGTCACTCAAGAGAGGGGATAGTGAGAATGAGGGAACTCTGGTCACCGCCACCTACAGAGAGCCTGTATCTCCATCAAGCCCACTGCGGGTGTTGCATTCCTTTGACACTGTGCAGGCAGTGGAGGAGAGCAGGGCGGTGAGCGAGAGTATCCCCTTGGCTCAGTTGGAGGACAAGGCCATGACCCTACGCTCCAGACGCTCAGAAGGGAACAGGCCAACGGCAGAGAATACTGCTCCGGTTCAAGGAGAACCTGCTTTGGCCTCGATGACAGAGCAGCAACCACGATACCTGAGAGTCGGAGCTCTGCAGAAGTGGACTGCTGCAGACCTGGAGCAAGAGGCAGGCATGGAGAAAGGAATACAAAAGGAATCAGAAAGGGAGAGACAGATGGCTTTGGAGAAAGAGAGAGAAAGGCAGAGAGAGGCAGAGAGGGAGGACGCAGCCGCAGCCCCTAAACGTTTGAAAATGCTAGAGGCAGATGAACAGCCTAAACCCAGGGCCACCTACTTTGCTTTGACCGGACAAATACAGGAGCCAGTTTCCCCTGGAGATGAAGGAGCAGACAGAGGGGACATGGCAGTGCCCTTTGATGATTTTTCTGTGAGGTCTGGACAATGGGGCTCTCAAGGGAAGATTGTTCCATTAAGGAGGAATCCTTCATTAGATGAAGCTTTTAGAAAAAGCACTCAAAGTCAAGGTGAGGAGTCAATGGAGAGGAGCCAAATATCAGAAAGGGAGAGGGGATCTGCATGGGACAGACAGGCGACAGAGGAAGAGATGGAAGTTGAAAAGCAAAGAGAATTAAAGAGGGAGACAGCGAGACAAAAGGGAAGAATTAAAGAGCTGGAGAAGGAAAAAGAGAGACAGCTAGAAACTGAGAGACAGGCACATTTAGAATTTGCACGAATGAAAGAGAGGGAGATGCAGAGAGAGTTTGAAAGACAAAGACAGAAAGAGTTCGAGAAGGAGAAACGAGAGGTTGAGGAGAAACGGTGTGAGTTGGAAAGACTGAAACAGCTAGAGCTGGAAAAAGAAAAGCAGCAAGAATTGGAGAGAGAGAGACAAAGAGAACTGGAAAGAGAGAGAAAAAGAGAACTAGAAAGAGAGAGACAACGACAACTTGAGAGAGAAAGACAGCGAGAATTGGAAAGGGAAAGACAGAGGGAGATTGAAAGAGAGAGACTGCGAGAGCTGGAAAGGGAGAAACAGCGAGAGCTGGAGAAAGAAAGACAGCATGAGCAGGAGAGGCAGAGACAAAGGGAGCAAGAAAGACAAAGAGAGCTGGACAAGGAGAGACGGCTGTTGGAAATGCAAAAAGAGAGACAGAGATTAGAGGAGCTGGAGAGAATAAAGGAGATGGAGAGAAGACGGTTGTTAGAGTTTGAACGACAAAAACGGAAAGAAAGGGAGAGGCAGCAGCTCATGGAGCTTGAGAAACAGAGACTTAGGGAGAAGATGGAGAGAGAAGAGGCAGAGAAAATGAAACAGATGGCCATACAACAGGAAGTGGACAGACAGAAAGAGCTGGAGCGAGAAAGAGAACGACAGAGGGTGATGGAAAAGGAGCGGCAGAGAGAGCTGGAGAGACAGAGGCAAAGAGATTTGGAAAGGGAGAGACAGAAAAAACTAGACTTTGAGAGACAGGAGCTGGAAAACCAGAGGTTGAGACAACGAGAATTGGAGAAGGAAAGGCCGAGGAAGGAGGAGTTGGAGAGAATTAAAGAGATGGAGAGAAGACAACTCTTGGAATTTGAAAAGCAAAAGCAGGTGGAGAGGGACAGACAACAGCTGGTAGAGCTTGAGAAACAGAGACTGAGGGAGAGGATTGAGAGAGAGGAGGCAGAGAAAATGAGAAAGATAGCCAAACTGCAGGAAGCAGAAAGACAAAGACTGAAAGAGAAGCAGAGGAAAGACAAGCAGGAGAGGGTGGTATTAGACTCATCACCTCTCAGGCCTAAAGTGCTGGATCTCGACTCTGTGCTCCGAGATGACCCATTTTCCAAAGCCACTTCTCAACACAGTGACCCTGCAACCCGATGGAAGCAGGTTTCTCCCAGAGCAGACGAGCCTTACAAACCTGCCATCCTTGACATAGACTCTTTCACATCTCAAACTCAGCCCTCTCCCAGTAAAGACATTGCTGGTATTCAGGGTATAGAGGCTGGGAGTGGGGCTAGATCACAGCCTCTTACCCCTGAGAGGGACGGTAGCCGAAAGGTGCCACCAGAGGCTTCACTGGGTCGTCCAAGCCCAGTATGGACGCCTTCAATTCAGGACCCATGGGAGCTGAGGCCAGGTGAGATGTCGGTGGACAGACCCATTACTGGACCTGAGCCACCCAGGAAGCCTGCCAACAAACCCAGCCTGGAGCAACTGCTCCTCAGGCAGGAGGCACGGCACCTGGCCCCAGAGAGGCTCTGGTCTGGTGTGCCGGATGAGCCACCGCACTTGACCCCTTTCCCCAGGAGAGAGGCCAACACTGCTAGCTCTCCTGGCAGAGTCTCCAGCAGCACTCCCATGGAGCAGGTCTGGTTCCCCAGAGAGCCACAGCCTCACGACAACAGGGGAGAGGTCTGGGGCCATAGGAGATCGCAGGGATCCCAGGTGAGGGAGAGAGACCCGAGGTGACATGCGAAACACTATGAGAGGCAAAAAGAAATATTTTCATGTGGAAAATTTGTCTGTTATGTCCAACAATTGTAGTATCTTTTGATCAGTTTCAGTATACTGAAATCAAATTCATTTTTCTCAAGAGATCGACCGGCCTGGCCAAATTATATTGATTATGTAATAAAATAAATGTTGCCCATTAGTGTCAGTATGGAAAGAGATTAGTGCCAGCAGAGATTGTATTTGAATTGCAGAAATGTGAACTTGTCATGCTCATATTGAACCGCTGAATAAAAAAAAAAACATTTGTTGAATTCATTAATTCAAAAATTTCATTTGTAAGGCACAGTTTGAGATAGAATGCAATGGCTTTAAATTGAATGTGATTATTATTGAATTGAACTTTAAACTATAATTCTAAATGTGGTTTTCCCAATTCAAATTCAGTTTTCTTCATTGAGATTTAGCTTCCTGAGACATGCATCCAGTCACAAGGGACTTTTATTCCCAGAGTGTTGACTGGAATGCTGTGGCCTCCTCCAAGGCTGTGGGCTAATTCTCTTCACTTAGCTAACCACAAGCCATGTGGCACTGTGCCTTGTTCATCTTCTCAGTCTTATTCTCTCCACTTGGTGAAAGAGTTGCAAATTGTGTCCTAGCTACTAGTAGGGTTGGGTATCGTTTGAATTTTATCGGTTCCGGTTCCGGTTCTGCTTATCGATTCCGGTTCTTATCAATTTCTATTCCAATATGGTAAAAAAAGAGGTCAAATGTTTAGATAACAAAAATATCTTTATTCTTTTAAGCGTTAACTGAACATTAACAAAGTAAATGCATACAATAAAAATGTATGATCCCCAGACATGTCTCGTGGCTTGCTGTCCCTGGCTCTACTGGGGGCATGACTGGAGGTGCTTGCGAGGTGCTCGCGCTGGCTGACACACTCGCACTCGGAGACCGCAAGACATTCTTTCAAATCGATGCCGTGCTACCTTAAATGTTTGGTCAGATTTGAGGTGCAACCTGCCTTGCAGCTAATAAACTTCCCACACTGCACTTAGCCTTGTCGTCGCTTTCTTTGACAAAGTGAAGCCACTCTTTTGGCCGTTTACCTCGGTCCATCTTTCACACTGCTGCTGTGACACCGCTAGCTCGTATCAAAACAAATGGACACGGACACCAGGCGCTGTTGCGTTGATGCGTGACGTAGACAGGTCCTGGCAGATAAAAAATTTAAAAAACATCCCGGCAGGTAGCCACCACGTCCTTGCAGACATATAGCCTTTGTTTGCAATAATAAAGATTTATATCTCTTTTAGGAACCGATAAGCAGAACCGAAATACAACTTTCTTTTACGGGTACCCGGTACTCTGCATTTTGGATTCGGTTCTAATTTGGAACCGAGTTTCGGTTCCCAACCCTAGCTACTAGTACTGTGCATAGAAGGCTCAATATATTAGTTTGCTACCTTACAGACAGCTACTATTATTTAAAAGCAGTGTATTGCAGCCCAGCAGGCCTATAGTTGTTTGCAGCATCGTCATATTTGGATATTTACTCGTTTTGGAAGAAATGTAAATTATCACTTTTTTCAAACATTTAGCTGCCAAGCAATCTAGTTGGCCAATTAGCTATTGGCTAGGTAGTGTTCACTAACATAAAACGTGTTCACTAACGTAAAACAAATGACAAAGTTCTAAATTTGAATTGGGAAAACTGAATTTGAAATCATAGCTAAAAGTTAAATTCAATAATAATCACTTAATTTAATCACATTTAAGCCATTGTATTCAATTTCAAATTGTGCCTTACACATACAATTGTTGAATTAATTTATTGAACAAATCCTTTTTT
>OMLI01099075.1:0-10152 GCA_900302605.1 Rondeletia loricata
GGAAGGAGGGAGGTAGGGAGGGGTTTTATTTTGTGTGGTGTGTGTTACAACAAAATGTTCTAAATAAATAACAAAATGTTCTAAATTAATAACAATGTTGAAATAGAGAAGTTTTGACTTATTTTTTACAACTCAAATAAAAATGTTATTACAGAGTAAAGTACCGAAAAAAGGTACCGTTGGGTACCGGTATCGAAACTCAGGTACCGGTTCCGGTATGGAACATTTTAAAACGATACCCAGCCCTAATAACCACCCACCCACACTCACACAGTCCATGCTACTTTGCCCACACAATGTGGCAATGTTGACAATGGTGACCAATACACTCTGACACTGATGACAATAAATAAGTCTCACGTGACGTACTGTCCATGTGCATGTACAGTATGAGCCAAAACGCATGTACACTCACAACAACAACGCAGGGTTTCTCATACAGTATGTTGATAACATTGATTATATTTGGGCAGCCTGCAGGTAAATTATCAGCCGCCCAAGTCCATTTTTGTTTTTGATTTATTTGGGGCACTGTGATGCACTAAGCTGGCATTCCATCGTTTCTCGTCAGTGTAGTTTACATAAAAGATAATTGTCAAGTACTGAAAGCATGTTAGTGAACTACAACAACTAACGTACAACAAGTCATTGCATACTGTACTGTATGATTCAGCACATGGTGTTGGTCAAACAGTTGGTGCTCACTTGAGTGGCATTGGCGGTGCCGACACAAACTAAATAGAGATGCAAAGTTTGAAACGTAGCGCACGTGATATGCTGAGAAGGCGGCATATTTATAATTAGTTGTATGTTAAGACTTTATTTTTTTATTTTTATAACAGGATGATGTAAACAGACACATTAAAACTGAAAAAACAGTTGGCAGACAGAGAAAAATACTATTCCTGTCCAGCTGGGCTCCATGATGTGCCTCTGAAATGGCAGTAAGACCCTAAAGATTTACGTACAGACAATCTGCCTGTCTGACATAGTATGTGTGATTCACATAGGCTCTAAATGCCAGCTAAGGGAGGTTACGGCTTTTACTGAGGTTATCAGCTGTCAGACAGTGATGCCCTGCAGTGTAACATCCTCCCTTACCCACCACTATATCCCCAGGATCAGATTGATAAAATCCTCAAGTACTTAAGCATGAAACGCACTGGCTTCCATCCGTCTGATCACATACATGCACGCAGATCTGACTCACTCATGGATGACTTGGCGGGGTCACTCTCCACGCACACCACCTCAGGACACTTGCCCTGCTGCTATTTTCAAACATGATACTGCTCCTTGTACTGGCTCTCACTGTGCAAGTCCCTCCGTCACACAATTATCTTGCATATATCTAGCATTTGTACTCCAGAGGCCGCTGCAGCTTATTGCTTAATTAATTTGTAAGTAGTGCAAGGCATATTGAAAACACAAAACTCCTGTATCTCAAACACCTGGTTGCTGGCTTGTTTTTCGTACGCTATGGCAGCTGAAAAGTACCTTCAAACAGAATTTGAGTTCCAACAAGGAAGGCACTTGGTGAAATACAACAAGCTTGCAGCAGAAAATGGAAACTAGTTAATGGCTACATGCATGTGTCCAACACAATGACTGTATGGTGTATGAATCCATCTAAGCATGCTTTAACATAGTGGCTATTCGAGTTTCTATAGACAGACAGAAGGAAGACTGACACTCGTCCAACTCCCTCTTTCTTTTTGCACACACACACACACACACACACGCACACGCACACGCACACGCACACACACAGTAACATCAGCCTACCTACACAGACCCTTAGTGCTTGTGCTGTGGAGCGTGACAATAGCGTAAGGTTTCCTGAGGCATAAAGGGTTAACGTCATGCTGTTTATTCATGTCCACATACATGCCTTTGGCCTGCCCATAGTCTGTGTCATAGGCAATCACTGTGGGAGTGCAAGTGTTTGTTTATCAGCTGATTTCTGTGTTCCTGAGATAACAGCAGTTACACTCAAACAAGAGTGGGTTTCTATGTGCATTAAGGTGAGGGTACTTGTTTAGATCCTATGTGCCAACACAATGTGTCCAGGTGTTACGGTGAAACAACATGCCATCTGTACTGTTACATCAATCTTTGTTAACTGCAAGACTAACAGCAGGCAATGTGTAAGACTGTTAAGATGTAAAATATTGTGTGTGATTATGTGATTAGCTACTGTACAATTTCAGAGTGCTTTAAATGCAATACCCAAACAAAATGAGAGTGAAAGGAGTGTCCACAGTTAAATGAAACAGAGTATTCTCACTAATTGTATCAGTGCACTAAAAGCTGCAATCTGTGTGTGTATGAGGTGTGTTGTGTAGCCTGTGTAAAAGTCCTCAGCATTTCAGATCCTGTTTTTAAAACCTTTTCTTTACCCAAGGAATATTTACTGAGCAGTGAGCACATAAGCTCTTTTTCCAGCGACACATTGCTTTACATTCATAACTAGACACATTGATATAAGCTGCCCAGTTCAATGACAGTCTTCTACTATTAGCCTGAGCACCCCCAATGGGGAAATAGGGGGGTTCAGGCTGTATGCATGAAAGATACACTTTATTAACGGACAATGATGCAATGTGCAAAGGTAGCACTGGGTGGTAACACTGCACACCAGTAAAGGAAAAGGGTTGAATACTATGTAGTCGCACCAGTGCAGTGCAACCAAATTTAATTTACAGGTCGCACATCAAATTTTGGTCGCATATGCCTACTTACTAGGCCTTACTCAGGTTATCATTACTAACTTTTTAATATTATTGTGCCTATAAAGTAGATGGGAAAATGTTTTTTTCCCATATTTTGATACACAAATATGATTATTTTTTTTTTTTTACTCTTATGTCATATTTTCTACAGTATTGCAACAGCTGTTCAAAACAAAATACATTCTGTCCATAGGCTAATAACACGTGTGTAATGCATGTATGGGAACAAAATAGGTAAATATTTTTTGTTGAGTTTGGACATGTCATTGCTACACTGTGATCAGGAAACCCCAATTTCAACAAACCTCCATCCAGGGTAATTTTTCACTTTTTGACAGAAAAGCTATTTTAGAGATACAAACAATCAGCCAGTCCATACTGCAAATATAAACTTAATGGGCTATTTAGTGTCTATTGTCAATAACTATCCAGTTTACGAGGATAAATTGAAGCTCTCTGGTCTAAGCCTATCAAAGTATTCAGTATGACCCACTGCAGGTTATTTTACCTGTAACCCATAGATAAGGACGTTAAAAATTAAAATTAAGCATGTCATCCACCCTCATCTTAATTGATATGTTTAGCATAACAGCTACTAACAAAAATGTGGGTTACAAATTGTACACAGGCCTCTTGGCAGGTTTGTCTCCTCTCCCCACACTCACTGTTATTCTCTCCATTTCTCTTTCCACCAATCTCCTTCACCCCCCTCCCACTTCTTTCTCTGAGCGCTATGTGCCAGGTCAGCCAGCCCTGTGCTCTCACTGCAAAGACACAGGCTAGGATTGAGAGACCTCCATCATTTAGTCATGTGATTAAAATTTTTGTTTCCAAGATTTGTTTTTATTGGAAATAAAACTCCCATTAATATCTAGAGGGAGATTACTGTTTTTCAGCTTTTCCCCCCTGCTTTTGTGTGCTCATGATCACATTCCTGATCCTGGTCTGTGCCCACTCATTTGTCATAGCAGTGAATAGCACTAACGGCCTTAGATTTCTCTCAACCCATTTTCCTGAGCCGTTTGCTCAGTCTATTTTGAGGCTACCTTATGGAGACAGGCAATAGCCTTGTTTAGTCAGTAGCTGGTCGGGTTCACATGTGCTGTGGCCAACTGGAGGGCCCTAGAGCAGAACAGACATAGCCTAGATCTGGGCGAGGGATATATGTACGGAAAGATGAATGGGCAGTGACACCATCTGAGGCATCTGCTCTCTAAACACTTCCCCTATTGTCTCACAGACTGGGACGGTGTGCACACACCACTAATTTGTACACATCACGCTGAACCAAACCAAAGTGAGCTAGCCTAAGGTGCATTGTGTCTTTACGGTTGATTGAAGATTCACTTCTAAATGATGGAGCTGCTCAGGGAACACAAAGTCAAAAGGGGTTTAGACTAAAATAAACAGTTAGCACAGTCTGGGTGCAGGTCAGTGATTAGTATGTGAAAGGGGTAATAGAGTACTAGGGTTTTACTAATCCAGCAGACACGAGTGAACACACAACCGCCACTAAATCCCTGTGCTCAGGCCTCAGACTGAGGCATTCTAATCAATCTCAAGCATCCACGCCACATACAGAAACGACCCTCATAACTCAGCCATCACCAACACCACAATGTCTCATAAGTCACATACATACGTCAACCACAACACTCAGTGCTAAATTATTATTCACACCTAAAATATTGTTGCCATAATTCACATGGACTGTCCACAGTGTTGCACTGTAATGATTCACATAGCTTGGGCTTTGTCAAGTGCATTTACACTCACAAATCACCAAGTGACATCTCCACATTACTTAGGCAAGATTACTTGAATAGATGCCAGATCTAGACTTTTCAAATAACGAACATGGCACCAAAAATCATGGTGATAGCAGTGAGTCTGTGTACACAGGAAAACATTTAGGGAGAAACAATTAACGGGTCTATGTCAACACTGACTTGTGTGATCTAAAAGTAGAAGTGTGAAAAGTGCAATGTGCTATTCCGGCCCATCTGTCTGTGAGGTGTGAAGACTTGGTCAGTGATATGAGTGTACATTTGAGAAGGAGGCTACATTCAGATGGTAGTTCTGCTGCGGCAAGACACTAAATAAAGCTAAGGCTCAGACTATAGTGTATAAGGAACACAGTGGCTTTTATTCAACCTGTATGGACATTGTTGGGATGTCATGTCATAGCAAATGAACACGACAACACTAGTTCTCTTCACTGATCCTTAACCCAACAACTTCATATAGGAGGGACAATTGAATTTTGAGACAAACAAAATGTCAGTTTATGTTAGCCTACACTAATCTACTCATCTGTTATGCAGTAACAGCACAGTTGAATATTGCTCATTCAAGCTTTAGAAATGGAGGTCATACTAGTGAGATGTTTGACTGACTAGATTTATATTGCAGTAGAAGGTGAAAGATTATTTAAAATGAGGAATGTGAGAATATATCAAAAAGCCACATCCAGTCTTACTTGCTGGTGAAACATTTAATTGTACTGCATGTACTTGTATCAACAAGTAAATTAAATAATATTTACTATTTCTCCCAGATTTTCATTTATAGCAGTGGGGAAAGGGATTAATTTCAATTTGGAAACCCTGTCCTCCAAAACCTCCATTGGCTCCCAATTAAACACCGGATACAGTTCATCACCTTCAAAGCCCTCCACAACCTGGTCCCCTCTTACCTATCTGACCTCCTCCACCAGCACACTACCTCGCGTACCCTCAGATCTGCGGACATTAACCTCCTGGTCCCCCTCACAAGAACAAAGCACCGAAACTGGGGTGACAGGGCCTTCTCCATCGCTGCCCCCTCCCTCTGGAACTCCCTCCCCAAACACATCCGAGACTCTACTTCACTCCTCACTTTCAAAACATCCCTCAAAACCCACCTGTTCAAAATTGCTTTTAATATCTGACTCCCTTTCTCCTTCCTGCCCTATGTTTCGGTCTTTCTGCTTTATTGACCTACCCCTTGTTTTGATTGTTTTTATATAGTTTTACATGGGTTTTTACTTGCTATGTATTTTGTACAGTTTTTATTTATGCCCATACTATTTTATGTAAAGTGTCTTTGAGTATCTTGAAAAGCGCTATACAGATCAAATTTATTATTATTATTATTATTAAGTAACTTCCATTCCTATTCCCTGTGTCTGTCCTAGTACCTCTTGTGGTTAAAAAGTGTCTCTTACTTGGATACTGACAGTATGCCTGTACCGTGAATTAAAAACGAATTGTATTGTAATAGCATTGATTGTTAGGGGTGAGAATTAAGGCCAGGTGACAAATTTTTACTCTCCTTAACGTTTTTCCAAGCAGTAGAGCCATTTCTCCCCTTGAACTGATAACATTCAGCAGCAGCACATTAACAGCAAGTGAGCATTTTATCACCCTTTTATCAGTTAAGCTTTTTATTAGCCAACCAGCACATTCTCCAGCAGTATATAGGAATATTTCAGGGATACATTCTCCATTAGGGTAATTTATGAAGCTCCAAGGACACACAATACCTGCCGTAGAGCAAGGGCACCGTACATCACATTAACAGTAGACATGGTTGGTACACCACTCACAGATAATGAATCAAACCCTGGGGCCCAGTCAAACTTCTTAAGACAACCTTAAGTGAAATGAAATTACAGCAGCCATTTCAGGCCTGTTGCTGTGATCATAGCCATACACTGAATCTGAATTGATTGATTTTATTTGACATAATAAATACAATACACAGATGCGTACAGTATAAAAAAATATATGTCAGGATAGCGCAAGAAAGTCCTTCGACTTATTTCCATTGCGGTCCCAAAAAAAAAAAAAACCTGCAAAAACAAATATCACAATAGCGGGAGAGTGACATCTGAGAGCCTGACTTGTCTCTCAGGGAAAGCCAATCTCCTTTGATGGAACATTACTGTCTCATGGGAATGACCAATCGACAGGCCAGAGAGAGTGTGTCGTCCTCACTCGGGACACAGTGATCACATTAGGGTGATCCACCAAAACTGGAACTAAGCTACGGCTGTCTGTCTTATCTGAGACACTAAGGACCAGAATCTTAATGAAGACAAAGTCACAGCAGCAGGGAATGCTGTACTACTGATATACTGTAGGCAAAGTGGTCGAACTGGCAAAAAGGTACATTAAATGTTAGACAATAACCTACAATGACCTTTGATCCTAATTAAGATTCATATATCTGATTCTAATTCATATTCATATCAATAATAATCGAACTAACAATCTTCGATATTAAGAGTGGACTAGGAGAATTGGGACTATAACATATTAGCCTACAACAGAGTACAGCCAAAGTAGAGTTGGTCACTGCAGGAAGGAATATTAACTGGACATATGGCTGCACCATTATGGCTATACTGACAATCCAGGTTATTAGGTGCTCGGGACAGAGCACCTCATCAAGAGCTGGGCTCTGTGTGTTCGTCAGTAGGCGGAGTCTGTGGGTGTGTCTGTGCCTCTGTGAGGATGCACGCACAGGATTAGCCCCAACGAGACGCTAGATTGCATTGAGATTGGACGTGCAAGCATGTGTATATTTACTGTTGCTCTATACCACTCCAATAATGCTCACCACCCCCTCATCCCAGCACCTAAAAAGCGCTTGTGTACTTGTTTTGCTGGATACTGTGATCACCGATAATAATCATGATTATTAGTATTGACAATTTGAGAAGTAAAATTGTTTTACTGCACTTTTGGCATCTTATATTAACATGTTGACGATTTCCCACTACATTCTAAATTAAATTAAATGTTTCAATAGCGCCTATATGCAAGCACAATGATCATGGAAGTATGTAAGGTAAACAGCAGGTTACTACAATAAACTGACTCTAATTATGATATCCAGAATAATGCAACTCTCACAATCTTCTATATTAAAAATAGGTGAGGAACATTTTATTTCCAGCCTCACAGTGTCATTGAGTTCACAGTCACAGGGAGCAGAGGAGGAGGAAAACACACCTGCTAAACAAATATGTGATAAATACACTCAAGTTCCAGACACCTGTGTGTGTGTGTGTGCATGTGTGTGTGTGTGTGTGTGTGTGTGTGTGTGATGCCCCTCGGGAGGTCCAAAACAGGGCTAATGAAGCTAGACAGGCCGCTAAATCTCAACTGCAGAATGATTACAGAGCTCAGTTTAGTAAACACTCCCGCTGGAGCATTCAACAGTCCTTATAATGCTCAGAAGTTGAAAAGATTGGAGAGTCAGGACCTACATCAGTGATTTAAAAACTATGGTCTCAGCACCCCCACCACCCCACACACACAGGGACGCTCCAAGATCTCAGACGGGCAGAGAGCCACAGCGAATTAGAGATAAACAATTATAAATATTTAACCAAGCCTTGCAAACCAGACCTCTATTACTGCCAACAGTAAAGCAAGCATCCGTCTAGAAAGGACAAGCGCACCAAACACATTTCGCTCCAAACTGGAGCAGTATGACTAATTAGTCTAATCATAAGTGGAAGTTCCAAAGCCAGGCAATATCAATGAACTGACCTGCGACTGAGTGCGTTTACATGACCATGAGAAACACGATTATTGGGAATTGTCGGTTTATGCCAATAATACGATCATTCCGTACACGTGTAATTAGTAATGCGATTACTCAACAGTGTACTACGTGATTCTTTGCATTAATAGTTGTATGCTCCACGGACAAGTATACGGACGGTTTCAACGGCAGAGCTCCACAGTCTATTATACAACCTAGATAGTCCTGGAGAGAGAGAGAGACAGAGAGGGACAGAGCGAGAGAGCGGGACAGAGAGAGAGAGAGACAGACAGACAGAGAGAGACAGCCGGTGTTTGTTTGTGGAGGTGAATTTACGCCAGTGTTTCCTGAGGTAGTTTAGTCACACGCGCTGTAAAATCAAAACAAGCGCAGACGACCGTCTGCCTGACATGCGCCGTTTCCAAAAACCACAAGAAAGCCGAGTAAGGCGTTCACATGCATCAAAGAATCGAAAGATTGGGCAAAAATCCAGGGGTCTTTATCGGGTTTTGAATACGCCGATTAAGACCTTACCCCGATTTTGGAAATCAGATAAAGGCGTTCACATGACCATTTTAATAATCGCATTATTACCATTATCGGGTTATGATTGGCGTATTAGTGTGCATGTAAACGCACTCACTGTCTGATTCAAAATGGGGGTCCTCCCAAAATGTTATTCAAACTGAGTTAATGTTATTTCTATGGCATTAGACAGTTCAGTCAATATTGAACCAGAGAACCAAGGCTGTTTTTGCATTCACAATAAGAGAAAAGATTAACCTTCTGTGATGAATTGACTGTTGCAGCAGCAAATAGTAAAAGGATACAGCAAAGAAAAACAAAATATAAATAAGAATAGAACAAATGGGGGTTGTGTAAGCATACTCAACTGACAATTTGAACACTAGAACTAGTATGATAATATGAAATGTATGGATGAAAGCAGGGAACAAAATTAACTTTTTGGCTTACCAGCCAAGGTGGCTGGTTATTTTCCTTTGGCGCTGGCTAAAACCTCTTTGGGGGGCGCCACAAATCCCTCTATGCAGGAAAAACCCTGCATATCAATATATAACAAATTAGGAATGAGAATATGAATAAAAAATATCTGAAAATTGCAGCATATATAGCCTGCACATTATGTGCAAAATGTGCTTGTATTCATATTAACGGGTCTACAGAGTCAGACATATGAGTGTCTAGACATACAGACGTGTATTGTAAAAAAACAAAACAAAAAAAACCAAATACACCTTAAATACTAGGACTGGGCAAAAAAACAGATACACCAATACATCGCGATTATAATTTTCCCGATTGTGAATTGATTCTGCAAATCCTAATATTGATTTTTTCTTTTCTTTTTATAAATATATGCTGCGAACATGCTCCTTGCTGTGGAGTTGATGGGGATGTTGCATGTTGGCTGTTAAGCTAAGCTGCTGTTTTGAATGTATGTAGCCCTCTATATTCATTATTTAATGTTATTATCAGAAGGCAGATCCTTTAAAGTCCTAAACACAATGTGTTAAAAACAGGTATTTCAATTATGAGATTTGTTTTGTTAAACACGTGTTAAAAACAGATATATATTTTCTTATGAGATCTGACATTTCATTTCTAATAAAGAGGAATTGGAATATTAAAGTGCGTTCTGTATTTGACTCAATTTGTACCCTAAAGTATATCAGATGATACACTGTTTGTATACATTTTCACCTTATAATATAGCAATATATCGATATCGAATTGCCCCATACCAGTATCGAATCGTATTGGTATCGAATTTAATCGTATCGTATCGTGACCCATTGTATCGATATCGAATCGTATCGTGAGATCCTTGCCGATACCCAGCCCTAACTTGTTCTCTCTCTTCATG
>OMLI01099078.1:0-10275 GCA_900302605.1 Rondeletia loricata
GACTATCTGCTATCTGGAGAGAGAGAGAGAAAGAGAGAGAGAGAGAGAGAGAGAGAGAGAGAGAGAGAGAGAGAGAGAGAGGCTACTTTTACAAGTTACCAGTGAGGGGCAGCTATAGCTCAGTAGGTAGAGCAGTCGGCCAATGATCGAAGGATTGGCGGTTCGATTCCCGCTCCTGCTGAGTTTACGTGCCGATGTGTCCTTGGGCAAGACACTTAACCCCTTACCCACCTTGCCTCGTGTGAATGTGTGTGAATGATCTGAATGATGGTGGTGGTCGGAGGGGCCGTTGGCGCAGATTGGCAGCCACGCCTCCGTCAGTCTGCCCCAGGGCAGCTGTGGCTACGGCTTACCACCACCGGTGTGAATGTGTGAATGAATAATGGTTTCTGTAAGCGCCTTGAGCATCACACTGTGATGGAAAGGCGCGATATAAATCCAATCCATTATTATTATTATTATTCTCCTTCAGAAATAAGTCCTGTTTTTCTCTTGAATCTAGGAAAAGATTGGTTGCAGCCACATTTCTGCCCTTGCTTGATTACGGTGATGTGATTTATATGAATGCTTCAGCTCAGTGTTTACATATGTTAGATACTGTCTACCATGGTGCTCTGAGGTTTGTAACTGGATGTAAAGCCCTCACCCATCATTGCACCTTGTATGCCAGAGTTTCTTGGCCTTCTCTGCCCATGCATAGACTTATCCGGCAGGGGTGGCAGGGTAGCCCAGAGGTAGAGAAGCAGGCTTGTAGCTGGAAGGTTGCCAGTTCGAATCCCGAGCCAGACAGTGAAAAATCTGGCATAATGTGAGCTGGCAACCGGAGGATTGTTGGAGTCAGTATCAGGTGCCAGTCCCTGCCGTTGTGCCCTTGAGCAAGGCACTTAACCCGTAATTGCTCCCCAGGTGCTACACAGCGGCTGCCCACTGCTCCTAAGTAACTAGGATGGGTCAAATGCAGAGGATACATTTCCCCACGGGGATCGATAAGTGTAAATAAAAAAAATTTAAAAAAATATCCATTGGTACACTTTCATATATAAATCCATTCTTGGCTTGCTTCCTTCTTACCTATGTGCATATATTTTTCGCAATCTTGGAAGCTATATGTTACGATCACAAGACTTGTTCCCACTGTCTGTTCCAAATGTCTGCACTGAGCTTGGTACAAAGGCTTTCATGTATTCTGCACCCACTACATGGAACTCGTTACAGAATGACCTAAAGCTGTCGAATCTGATCTCTATGGGAGAATTTAAAATGCTTATGAAGGGCATGCAGATGGACTCTATTGGAAACTGTCTTTGTCCATTTATTTATTAACCTTGTAATAGTTTATACATCTTTCACTTTTAATTATTTATACTATGTATTTACATTGTTTTTATGTTGTTTGTCTGTAACTTTTATGTATGTTTTTGATGACGCTTTCTTGGCCAGCTCTCTTGTGGAAACAAGATTCCTAATCTCAACGAGATTTACCTGGTAAAATAAAAGAAATAATGGTAAGGCACCAGAAATTCCTAATCTACTTGGTAAAATACATGTTAAATTTAAAAAAAATTAAAACAATCAGTCAAAATAAAGAGACACATCAACCAGGTCGCTCGCAGCGTGAATGCACAGATAGTTTAAACATAAAAGACCAAAGCAGGAGAAGCCAATGACGGGGAGGCAGTGGGTGGTCTTAGATTTGCTCTTAGGTGTTAGCCAGTATTTATCTATAGAGGATCTGTATCAACATAAGGTTAAAGACAGCATAAAATGGCATTTGGACAGTGTGTTGCTACTGTTATTCAGTGTATTTCCGGAGTGTTGAGGCGGGACATAAAATGTGGGGAGGGATCTTTCAACGTGTGTGTGTGTGTGTGTGTCATGGTGGTGGTGGTGGTTTCCATGACAAAAATAGAAAGTGACTCAGAAGAACTGGATGCTAGCCTGCATTCCTCCACCATCACTCCATTATTGGAGCAGCAGTGGACCAAACCGAGGAGAAGGAGGAAGAAGAGGAGAAGATTTTGTCACCACGGTTGCCCCTCTGTCAGCTTTAAAAATATGCTGTTTTCTGCTTAGGAAAGTTAATGGGGTTTTGATATAATAACATGGCATGTATTGTTAAATCGGTGTATGTTAGGACACGTAAATTAGCAAACAAGGTGAAAATAATTTGTCACTTTTCTCCTTAATGTGTAATTGTGGCAGCGGGCGGCGATTAAGAATCTGTTGAATCTATATATTCTATCTGTGTGTTTCAGTAGGTGCTGGTTTGAGGAGCCCCTGGCTGTTCTTTTATATCGACTGTTGGACTTGTGATTTTGTACTTGTGTGTGTGTGTGTGTGTAGTACTGACTCATTTCCATATATTCGGGTGTTAACCCAGCAAATGGTTCAAGGAAGTGGTCGGTCTCATATCTCTGCAGCTTCTTTTCCCTCTCCTCCTCTTGAAAAGCCCTTTGCTTTGACCGGATGTAGCGAATCAATTTCTTCAGCTTGCTGAGGAACACACACACACACACACACACACACACACACACACACACACACAGTCAATCAAGTGTGTACACACAAGCATGTACACATAAACAAATACACAGAGAGATTAAGTTCTTACACTTAATCTCTGTGTATTTGTATTTGTGTATTTGAAGATTTGCACTAAAGGGCAGCAACTTTCTCTGCTTATTTCAATTTCAAACATTCTTCCACCTCTGTTCTCAATGTATTCATAAAACAAAATGTGTGAACACCATAGTACAAAGAGATGGAAACCAGCTAAAAATACTGAATACTCATCTATGCTGTACAACACTCAGTCACCTGCGTGTTTCTATAGATATTTTGGAGACAACCAAACCATTTTCAAGAATACAATTGTTGTTTGTGAAAGGCAGCTGTAATGCTGTAAATGTCAATTCTGTTGCTGTGAACACACTGAAAAACGAATCAAACAATTAAACATAAGTTCCAAAGCTGTTAACAGATTGCTGAGGATGTCTTCAGCAGAGCTGACTTCATATCTTAATAGATTTTCCTGAATACTCTATCATTAAAACATTTATTGCAGTTTCTGATTATATTTTGATTTTAAAGCGAACTGACCCCTGACCAACAGCAGTCTCAAACAAAGGCTATATTTACATGCCAGAGAAACCTAGCTATTGGCCATTTTGCTTAAGGTCTTATTCAGGTTAATCCGTTTACATGAACTTTTCATACCCTGTAAGTCTCCCTGTTACTATGAATAAACCAGTTAAGAGAATATTACCCATCCCTCTTTGACTGAGCAATAGTAGCTTACTTCTAATCAGTGTTGGGGTAATGCGTTACAGAGTAACACATTAGAGTACTCAGATTACTTTTTTTGTGGTTACGAGTAACTTAAAGGGATAGTGCACCCATTTTTTACATTTTGATATTATTTAACTGAGCCCCAAAGTAATACGTAGGACTGTTCAGATTTTATCCTGGCCTAATAGTTTTAGCTGTACAGGATTGGACTAATGCTAACAATTAGCATGTTGCCATTGGGCAGACTGTCCCCCCAGATAGCATTCTTTAAAATAACTGCCTAAATCCACTCAACTTGTTAAACAAACAGTTTTATTTTGTGGTGTGTAGTATACATTTTACATGCTGCAATGGCGTATGGAAAAGTCGACAGTTGTCCAAAACATTGTTAGTCCATGGCAGATCTACTTCCCTGTAGCATAGAATGCTGTCTGTGCTGCGCCTAACTACAGTGGCTCGATAGGAAGGCGATTACGCTAGAGTGCATGGGAGGAGGAGGGTTTCAACTTCACAAACACAACAGAAGAGCTGGTTGCTAGACACAAACAAGAAGAAGCAACTATCGTACTATCGTACTCTATCCCTGCAATGTGCCATATCAGACGCAGTCAGGAAATCGTTTCATAGACTGCCACTATACAACCGAGAGTTGTACACGGCTTGCGTTACCGGGATGCAAACGCACCTTTACACGTCCTTAGAAAACGTGATATAAGGATGTGTGATGAGCATGTTTTCCCGGATGATTTAATTCAAGGACCAGAAAATAAATTTCTAAGAGGAGTAGCTGTTCCGTCCATCTTCCCATGGACTCTGGTGGAAACGGACGTCCCACAGGTAAATGTTACCAACGCTACTTGATGGTGAGTTAGCTGATTACTAGTTAGATACTGAATTGCCTTGCACAATGCTCTCTGATGACTGTTGATAGTGTATTGGTGGTTATATTTAGATTCATTAGGAATGTAATAGCTTATACTTGCTTCTGACTTATTCGGCCCATATACTTCTCTCTAATATGTTCGTGCGGAGTGATACCAGAAAGAGAGAAAAAGAGTTTCCGGCTCAAAAGTTGGAAGCTGAAACGGCAGTCATAAACAGCAATTTTAGCGAAAATATCGTCCTTGTGCATTCCGTAATCATATGTGCATTTTCAGGGGGGACAGTCTGCCCAATGGCAACATGCCAATTGTTAGCATTGGTCCAATCCTGTACAGCTAAAACTGTGAGGCCAAGATCAATTCTGAACAGTCCTACGTACTACTTTGGGGCTCAGTTAAATAATATCAAAATTTAAAAAATGGGTGCACTATCCCTTTAACGTGTTCGTTTTTCAATGTATGTAATCAGTTATTAGTTACTTTATCAAACTTCAATTTCGTAACTTTTATTTTCCTTTCAAATTTTTTTATATTAGACAAGTCATTAGTGGCCTACTGCCACGCCTATTACCGATGATACGCTTCCTATCCCCACCAATTTAACCAGGAGACCTACTGCTATCATGGCACACATTTTCTACTGCCAATTCAAAAACACTTGAGGAAGCTGTGGGCCAGCTTAAATCCTCTACCTGCTGTGTGGACCCTCTCCCCACAACCTTTTTTAAGACCGTTTTCAGCTGCCTAGAGAATGATGTACTAAAAATTTTAAATAGCTCCCTCCAATCAGGTGTCTATCCAAGTTCCTTAAAAACTGCTGTCATTAAGCCTCTCTTAAAGGCCCTATATGTAAATTGTTACTCTTACTGACACAGTGTATGACAGTGGCCATTAGGGGCCATCTTACACACGCTCCTGGCTCGTGCGTGTGTGTGTGTGAGAGGCAGGCTCGGGAACGCGCATAACGTCACATCCGATAGATTTGCCGCGAAAACTCGGCCCGACACCTCCACATTCCTGCTCATACAGAGATATTCACTCATTGGCAATAAAAAACGCAAAATGAATGTTAATTTCGTCTGAAAACTTACATATAGGACCTTTTAATAAAAACTATCTGGATGCATCAATTATCAATAACTACAGACCCATATCTAACTTGCCATTCCTCAGTAGACTCAAACAAAATATCCATTGTCGTACTTTTGGACCTCTGCGCAGCATTCGAATGAGTTACATTTAATAAAGACTAACTTAGTAAAGTAAGTAGTTACTATTTAGGGCAAGTAACGAAGTAAAGTAACTAGTTAGTTTCAAAAGTAACTTTACTCAACACTGCTTCTAATACAGGGGAACCAAATGATGATCCCAATAGTAAAGTAAGTAGTAACCACTGCTGCCATAATGTTTTTTGTTGATATCACAATATACCCATAATGCTGTGCAAGTTTGAGTTGGACAGATGGTGAAAACGAAAAGTGAAAGCAGTAAGATGTTTCCATGCCACAGTAACCTGTTTAATATGGGAGTAAGCCAGGCAGCTTAACTAGAGTATGAGCATACTGGGTTATTCTAACCCAGTTATGGTATTTACATGCATCAAACAAAAACTGTTACTTGACTAACCTGGTTAAGAAGGGAATTCTCCATGCATGTAAATGTAGCCAGCGACAAGTGTTTCCAAGTTTCGTTAGCATTTTACAAAGTGACACATGCATTTTGTTGTGCATAGGAAGCTTATATTTGTAGCAGCATTGATGCTCACCTAGTTACCTAGAATGACACCAAGGATCAGCATTTTTTTTTTACAGTGTGGTTTTGTTAGAATTTGTATTGCATATTATTGCATATCCCTGTATGCTTGTAAGCATGTGTTTGTGCAATATCTGCAACTTTTCATAATGGATGTGTGTGGATACATTCGTTTTTATATGAAGGTGGGGGCGACAGGGTGGCCTTGTTGTTAGGTAGACCATCCTGTAACCAGGAGGTTACATCCACAGAACAGCCATTTATCCTTTAGAAAGTGTCCCTGAGCAAGACGCTGAACCCCAACCTGTTCACTCATGATAAATCGCCCTAAATATGAATGTTGGTTAAATGCCAAAAAAAATATACATCAAAGTGTATATACTTACGGTATTCCAATCTCAAACAGATTGTTCTGAATAAGCTGCTTTCCCAACATGGTGATACTCAGCTGGATACACAGCTCCATCAGACAGCCCCCATGGGCACACTGTAAAACAATCCAAAACTTCAGAGTTATTACAGTCTACGACAGTAAAAGTGCACTATAATAGGTAAAAGGTGCAGGCATTTTTACTGTCCCATAGCACTAAATTACCATAAAATATCTGTGGGGGTTGATGGGATTGTTGACCAGTTGCTGAGATTTCTGGCTTTCAAAACTAATTTTAAGGCCTGTACTATGTTTTGGAATTAGTTAAATAAAATGTTAATGTAATCTAAATGAAGTAAAGTCAAGTCAAGTTTATTTATAGAGCACATTTCATACACAAGGCAACACAATGTGCTTTCCATTTAGAAATAAAAACAAAACAAATACAGAGATATACATGTTTATAAAAAATGCACACAAAACACAAGGACACATAAACACACAGAGAACAATACAAGACCTAATTATAGGCTATAAAATGTTTTCAGTTTACCTTTAAAATAAATTAGCGTTGGGGCACATCTCAGGTCCTCAGGCAGGGCATTCCACTTTCTGTGTGCATAGCAACTAAAGGCAGCTTCCCCTGCTTTTGAGCTTACCCGGGGAATAGATAAAAGACCCCTGCCTGATGACCTGAGGGCTCGTTTTGATTCGTAAGTGACAAACATGTCTCTGATATAAATTGGTGCAAGGCCATTGAGTGCTTTATAAACAAGTAATAACACTTTAAAGTTTATTCTAAAATTCAGCGGGAGCCAGTGGAGAGATCTCAGAACTGGAGTGATGTGATGCGATTTCTTTGTCCTTGTGAAAATTCGTGCAGCAGCATTTTGAACTAGCTGCAATCTCCCTGTGGTCTTCTTAGGGAGACCAGTGAGGAGACCATTGCAGTAATCTAGTCTGCTGGTGATGAAGGCATGCACTAGTTTCTCAGAGCCTGCTTGTGATAGGAAGCCTCTTATTTTGGAAATATTTTTCAGATGGTAGAACACAGACTTAATAAGAATATATATATATCATCATAATTAACATGACTGCGAAAATTAAGATCAGAATCTATAATGACACCAAGATTTCTTACCAGGTCCTTACTGTTTAAAGACAGATAATTGAAGTAGTCTGCTTTTGTCTATAGGCCTTTGCACCCATGATGATTATTTCAGTTTTATCTGAGTTTAATTGCAAAAAGTTATGTCATTTAGTCAGTGATTGTAAATCAACAGGAGAAAGGGAGATATACAGTTGTGTATCATCGGTATAACTGGTATAGCATGTAGTGTTTCCGTATCACATGTCCCAGTGGAAGCATGTATAAATTAAATAAAAGCGGCCCATGGATGGAGCCCTGCGGAAATCATCAACTCTCCCGGAGACAAAATCCTCAAACGACACAAAGAAATCTGCCCTGCAAGTAGGTTCTAAACCAGCTAAGGCAGGTCCTGACACGCCAACTCAGTGTTCCAATCGGTGTAAAAGAATATTGTGATCAACAGTATCAAATGCTGCGCTGAGGTCCAAAAGTATGAGAATGGATGTTTTGCTTGAGTCTTATTGAGTCTTAAGTATTTATTTAGCTGATTGTACACCATTTTTTCAAGGATTTTACTGATGAATGGCAGGTCTGTATGGGTCTGTAGTTATTGATAATTGATGCATCCAGATAGTTTTTCTTCAAGAGAGGCTTAATGACAGCAGTTTTTAAGGAACTTGTTAACACGCCTGATTGGAGGGAGCTATTTAAAATTTTTAGTACATCATTCTCTAGGCAGCTGAAAACGGTCTTAAAAAAGGTTGTAGGGAGAGGGTCCACACAGCAGGTAGAGGATTTAAGCTGGCCCACAGCTTCCTCAAGTGTTTTTGAATTGGCAGTAGAAAAGTGTGCTATGATAGCAGTAGGTCTCCTGGTTAAATGGGTGGGGATAGGAAGCGTGTCATCGATAATAGGTGTGGCAGTAGGCCTACTAATGGCTTATCTAATATTAACAATTTGTTTGAAGAAATATGCAAATTCTTCACATTTGGAGGTGGAGAGAAATTCAGGGTAGATGGTTGAAGGAAGGTTAATCAGTATGTCAATGGTAGAGAAAAGTTTCTGAGGATTGTTTGTGTTATAATTAATGATCCTGGCAAAATATGTTTGTCTAGCATTTTTCATTAGATTTTTGTGATTTTGAAGACTGGCCTTATAAATGTTGTAATGGAGTTTTATTTTACACCACTTTCACTACGCCTTACCGCATTCTCTCTTTGACTACCTTAAGCACACACTGTTTCTCCAAGGTGCTTTTTCACTGGAGCAGTTTGATTAATAATAAATTCTCCACGAGGTCATTAGGTGATGCTGCAGTAGGCAACATTACATTGTACATGTTGTTCCTAAAGATCTCTACGGTATTGTCATCAATATATTGTTTTTTAACAGTTTTCAAAACAACTTTTAGATCTAAATTAACAGTGACCTCAAAAAAGACACAGAAATGGTCAGATATGACAACATCAACAACTGAGATGGTATTCACATTTAGACCTCTGGTAACAATGAGGTCAAGTGGGTGTGGGTGGGCTCAGATATGTGCTGAGAGAGGTCAAACGAATCAATTAGGCTGGTAAACTCACTGGCATCAGGGTCAGCTGGATTATCTATATGAAGGTTAAAATCCCCTGAAATGACAATACTATCAGTGTCTGTAGACATGATGCATAGCAATTCAGCAAAATCGTCTATAAAATCACTTGAGCATTTAGGGGGACGGTAAACAGTAAGACATAAAATTGGTTGCTTGGGGTCTATTTTTTATTATGACAGGAATACTGAAAACGGGATTAATGAGGGCAGAAATTAGTTTTGAGAGTCCAAACCCAGTAGAGAGACAGCTAAAATTATTCGCGGAATCAATCTGATGGTCATCGGCGGAGGGGCTTGGACCTTGGGGACATCACTCACTGACGGACTGGTCAGCAGGAGCATGGCGAGTGGACAGGGGAAAACGTGAATGGGGAATGCTGTCGATCAAGTTCACTGAAAGCATTTGTGTGCCTTTTGGATTTGGGTGAAGACCATCTGCTCTAAAGAGATGTCTTCGCTCCCATTAGAGATTAAAATTATCTATGAAATCCACATTGTGAGCACATCAAGTAGAGGCAAGCCAGGTGTGTAGGCTCAGTAGCCTGCTGAAACGCCCTATCCCGTGGCTGAGCGTGGGGATTGGACCACAGATAAAAACATCCTTTGTTGTGGACTTCAGGGGTTTGAGCAGATGGATAAAATCCTGCTTTAGCAGTTCAGACTGCTGTTGGGGAATGTCATTTGTTCCGACATGTACAACTATCTTGTCTACGGCTGGATGTCATTTCAAAATCTCTGGCACTGTTTGTCAGGGCTCAGACCAGGACTCAAGCGCAGACCAGCAAAATTGAATGTCAAAAGGTTTTATTAAAGGCAGGTAAGTCACAGGTAGACAGGACAGCGAAGCAGCAGGCAGTAGAGACGTCCGGAGCAGGCGGGGTTCAGGACAGGGCAGGCAGGAGAGTAGTCAAGGGCAGGCTGGGTTCAGGACAGAGCAGGCAGGAGAGTAGTCAAGGCTAAGTCTGGAAAGTAACTGGGAAAACGCAGAGATGATCTGACAAAGGAAGACAGGGAAAGGCTGGGTTTGAGTAGGGAGAGAACAGAGGGAAAACAAGGAACAGGTGCGATGAGTGAGAGGTGAGGGACGCGGCAGATCAGTAGGCAGGGGCGGAGAGACGGGCGGGGCACGCACATGAGGGAGAATGAAAACAGAAGCACATAGGAAGAAATGTACGTTTATGTTCCAACATGTCAATAGTGAGCTTGTTGAAAGTATTCTAACGTCCCTTCCTGATGGGAAATCATCAGGCATCGATAATCTAGATGCGAGACTTATCAGAGATGTGGCGAAATATCTG